>DWPA01007221.1:0-10468 GCA_018251375.1 Calpodes ethlius | reverse complement strand
AAGGGGTCCTGGGTTCGATTCCCGGCCGGGGCAGATATTTATGTGACAGATAAATATTTGTTCTCGGGTCAAGGGTGTCAGTGACGTGTTATTTGTGTTATCCATACCACCTATGACACAGGGAAATCCTACTATGGGGGTATGTGTGTTAGCATTTATTGTTATTATTTCAGGAACACAAGTGCAAGCTTTCTTAATAAAAGTAGTAATGCAAAAGGTTCATTGAATTCTGTAAAACAGGCTCACACTACAGTCGATAGTGCTGATATCAAGCAACATGCAGATAATGTTCACATTTGGTGGGATCCAAATGGAAAAGTAAAAGCATTACATAGTTTCAATCTAATTCGGTAAGTTCCTGAGTATAATGTGGGAGTTTTCAAAAGGAGAGTGAATAGGCTCCTTATAAGTTAGTGCACACAACATCATAGACTACATAACCACTTACCATCAGGTGGGATGGTAGTCAAGCACTAAGTTATTTTATATAAAAAAAAAAATATTATTTTGGTCCTCATAGCCTAGTTGGTTGTGACCCTGCCTGCAAAGCGAGGGGTTCTGGTTTCGATTCCCGGCCGTGGCAGCTATTTATGTGACAAATTAATATTTGTTTCGTGTCATGACTGTTAGTGATGTGTTATTTATGCTGTCCATGCCACCCGCGATAAAGGGAATCCTACTGCAGGAATATGAGGGTGTAAACGTTTTATCATTAATTATTTTAATTTCTTGTTATTACTTATGATATCGTAATTATATATAATATGATTATTTGTTATTAAAAAGAAAATTATAATTATATATAGTCTTATAGAATGAATAATTATCATAACTGTAATTATGCAATAAATATAAATGAGCCACATAAAGATAAATAATTACCACAATTAATTTATTCCTACATTTTGGACACTATTTCTGAGAAGATTGCATTATTTTTTTTTACTTTTCCTTAACACAAATGCTTATATAGATAAATATCATCTACCTAAGTAACAATTACTTGAGCAAAAGAGTATGAATGGATCAGCATAACCTTGGTTCTTCTTTATCTATAAAGATTATGTGGAATCTGTTTTTAATTTGTGTGCAAAATCGTATGTTGATGATAAATAAGGATTTTTTATGTTAGTGTTCCATTTATACGAGATGGTCTGGTGCAATGTTCACCGGACGAAAGAACTACAGCACCATTGACGGGCAAAACAATTTTAGATGTAGGATGTGGGGGAGGCATATTGTCTGAGGTAAATTATATTTTAAAATAAGATTTTATATTTTATTATTCATTTCATATTTTTATACAAAAATCTATTCTTTAAAAACTGAATTCTGCCTAGCCTCTTGTTTATGGGGTGTAACCGTAGCATTTATAGAAATGTAGGGACTGAGTAAATATGCAAGTTAATATTACTACAACAACCTTTGGCAATTATAACATATAATAATAATGGCTATATTTTATTTACTTTAATCACCACTAAATTTAAATTAATTAATCTTTAAATTATCTTTTCGGAAAAACTGCATTCTGGAAGTACTTAAACATTTGCAAAGTTATTTGCATATATTAAATTATGATTGAAATTGAAATAAAAGTTATTTACTTACTGAGGGAGGAAATAATAAATTCTTAATATTCCGTATAACGAGAGTAAAGTTATTTTCATTATAATGTTGTTGATAATTAAACAAAAAAAAAAAGAATAAAATAACCAATTATACTTCACTCTGTGTAAAAAAACTGAATAAAGAAATTGCATAAATAGACAAAAATTGTCTTTGGACATAGTGTATAGTTTAACTGTCCTATTTTAATCTGTGACCTCTCCACTATTATCTAATTGAAATAAATTTTTAATTCTTATTTATTATCTAGGCCCTCGCAAGACTTGGAGCCCAAGTAACTGGCTTGGATGCAGGCAAGGAGATGATAGAAGTAGCAAAGGAACATAGCAAAATTGACCCTAAGTTAGAAAACAATAGACCTTCATACATATGTAGTACCATTGAGGTGAGAATAATATAATTGTTACTTTTGTTCAGTGATTTTTACAATTTCCTATCATTTCCTACAATTTCCTATCAGCTTTCTCCATCATAATTAAGATTTTAACATTAGATAGCCCTGCATTACGTATATATAATAAGGTAATTGACGCCTTAAAAATGACACCGTGAAGATTTGACTATCTGATAGGTGTGGTAAGTAACGCGTTCACCCTCCATCTAATTAACGATGAATAAAATTTATATAGCTCCATTAATGTAGTCAAAAATTCAATGCGATAATTAAGGTGCATTCCAGTATTGCCATTGACACTTACTTTAAAGAAGATATAGCAGGGACATAAGAAATTGTCATTTATCACTAACAGATCACTGAGATTTCACATTAAAACGCTTTACAACTCATGACTACATCATCACATACCGTCAAGTGGGATTGTACTTAAGAATTAATTTCATTATGAGTAGTTGCCTAAATATATGTATAATAATCACAACCCATAACTGTCCCACTGTTGGGCTCAGGTCTCCACACATTGTGAGGGAAATAAACCATAGACAACCACGTTGGCCAAATGAGGATTGGTGAACTTCACACACATTCGAGAACATTATAGTGAACGCTCGAGTGTGCAGGTTTCCTCACCATGTTTTCCTTCACCAAACTTCTACTACGCTTGTTGTATTTTTTATCTATGATATAATGTCTTTATCTTTTGTTTTAGGAACATGTAGAAAGTCACAAGAATCATTATGATGCTGTTGTGGCTTCAGAGGTCATTGAGCACGTGAGCAATAAAGAATTGTTCGTCAAATCGTGTGTGGAGACTCTGAAGACGGGAGGTAGAATCTTCTTCACCACTCCATCTAGAACGAGATTGTCGCAGTTCTTGGGAATATTTGTAGCGGAATACGTACTGCAGCTGGTTCCGCGCGGAACTCATCAATATGAAAAGTTGATGACGTCGAATGAACTCATATTTTTATTGGAGAGAAGTAAGAGATTTTGTGTTTTTTTTTCTTTGATAACTCATGATAATTAACGATAATGACCATCAAGTAAATATGAAAAATGTGGCCAAAGTATTTGATATAACGTCAATTTATACAATTTGATTTAAAAGATATTTCATATAAAGATTTTGGAATAATATTTCAACGGTGTATCGAAATAATGGCTAGCAATACAAGTGTAATTATTCAGAAGAATATTTGATATTACACCTTGCCCACGGGATATACGATTCATCGAAAAGTCGCAACGTGACGAGCGACGAGACTTGCGAATAAAACAAATATATAAAAATAAATAAAACTAACGCGTACATACTCATACTCCCGTGTATGATTCCCTGTGTCACTGGTTTCGCAGGTGACATGGACAACACATAAGACATCACTAACATCCACGACCCGAGAACATATCCTTTTATGTCACATAAAGATGTGCCGGGACCAACATTCGAACGCGGGACCCGGAAGCGTAGTCACTACCAAACTAGGATTTTCAAACTTGTTAACTCCACATATCCCATAATATTTATAATTGTATTGTATTCGTGCTGCATGCTGGCCAGTTTAATCCAGTTCAATCTCCTTTTTTTTCAGATAATTGCCACGTAGAAATGATCCACGGAATCACGTATAACCCATTGACAAACAGATGGAGTTTCATCTCTTCGGAACAATTGATGTTTGCATTGCAAGCTGTAAAAATTAAGTGATATGTATTAATGTAGTTTTGTACTTTTAATATAAGTTATAATTATCTAAAAATGAAATAAATGTTATCTGTTGGAGTTGTTTAAAAATGTTTTTTTATACTCTCATATTTATGGTTTACTAACATCTATAAATACTTAAACATATCTTCTTCATCGTCCATGAACACATTATTTTTATATTTATAAAGTATTTAAAAATTCCCTCCATTTTAATCCATAAAGGGGGGGGGGATTTGAAAATTATGAGTTCATCTCTATACTGTATACATAACTTCTGCAGAGTTTCATACTTCTGATAGGTCTAGTTGGTTTATGCTAGATATTGCATGTCTGCTTGTAACAACCTGCGTTTCATAGTATACATTATAGATACTATACTACTTTATAATATTTTAACGGTCGTTCTCAATATTTGACCAAACCTGTAATTGCTTACAATTTGTCAAAAAGTTCAATGTTTGTTATCATGTATTTTACCTGTTACCTTAATTGTCCGACACGAAAACAGACGTAAGTATAATAAAACGAACTACTGTAAGTGTACTGAAGTTTTTGAAGCAGTAGACGTCAGTGCTTTGAGTAAAATCATTTAAAATATCGTCTCATGGTTATCAGCAATCTGTAGACAACTGTCAAAACTTTGAGATGATTTACTTCTGCTATTATATTAGTCTCTGCTCTGCTTATGATCTGTGATATTAATGACATAATTATTTATTATGCAAAATTCAAGAGTTGCACAAATATTCAATTCAAGGAATTCTAAAAATGTCCTTTTTAAAGCTAATAAAATCACCTATTAGACTATTCAAAAAGGACGTTATTACTTTTCTGATTATTCGTCGTCACGACTTAGGTGGTAAGTTTATAAATAAAGTTGTTTTCATATGTAGCGTGTCTCGTTAACATAAACGTTAGATATTAGTATTATCATCACAACCCATAACTCTCACTGCTGGGCTCGGATCTGCACACACAATGTGAGAACTCTCGGATGTACCGGTTTCCTTACAATGTTTTCTTTCACCGATTCGAACTGACGCCCCTACGTTCAGGAAACCAACCATTAAGCTATCATTGTTTAAATCATAATGGAGCACATTGCACGGGTGAGCTTTTAATTGCGTCATTATAGGTTTTGGTTTGATTCATTAACCAAATTTATTTTTGGTAATTAATTAATAATAATTGAAGATTTTACTTTATATTGTTGGTAAACAGTTTAATCGATTTATTTTAAAAACTTGTATTTGATTCTGGCAAAGGGTCTCAGAGTCGATTCCCTGACGTGGCAGGCATTAACGTGATAAATAAACGTTGGTATAGAACCCTGAGAAACTGACAAATTGAATACTGAGCGACATGGGTAAATGTGGCGGTCTAAAGTACGACCTGCACCAATGAGGAATAAAGAAGATATGAATGGCCAAACCAAATGTCCAACGCTATTTACTGCACGAGTGCTTCCGACATAGTTTAACGACTGTTATCTTGATCTCAACCGGGGCCAGCCACTGTACGAGCACTCCAAAGCGCCGAACCGTTCAAGAAACATTGCCACTAGCGGACTCTGATCCAATTACAGACGCTGTTGCCTAACTTTCTCGATCACTTAAAATCAATACAAACTGCTGTGCTATAATACTAGCATACCAAAAGATATAAGGTCTATTACACGGTAAACAAAATGCATACCATAATAAACAGATGAATATCACAACTAATCTATTAATTTTAGTTATCGACGATAAATTACGATATATAGCCGTCAAACCTAACGCGTCCATATCGGTCCTCCGACAAAAAGTATGGCATTTACTTGAACTGCCGGATTACTGCGAGGAAATAATTATTTTGAAGGCTGGCGACGACTGTGAAATTCCTTTGACTCAATTGCGGAAAGGGAATGATCCGCAGCACCCTTACATATTGGAAGTATGGATGCCAGGGAAACAAAGGACATGTGAGCTTTATAACATCTTAAGACCTTAATAAAAATAAACACTAAAAATCCTCATATATTGTGTAAATACACAATTATAACATCATTAACTGTAGAAGTCTGTATGGTACCATTAGTCACATAAATCATGCTCTGTTTTAAAGTCTACCCTTGGAAAATTCAGCAGACAAAACTCCTCTATTCACTGCAGGAGATAAAGTTCAATCGCTAGGTGGAAATAATATGCAAGTACCTATTTCATAAACTACACAAAAAAGCTGGCTACCAATCGGAGTATTACTTTCCATTAGGGGCCTTTGGTTTTAAAAAAATAGGTACCGTCACATTATTACAGAATGTCCCTACCTACACACAAGATAGGTCCTGAGGTCAAGCAAAGGATTTGGTCATTAGGCACTAGGAGGCAAATAGTGTGCGACATTGGCCAAATAATTTAGAAGCGTCATTTTTTAAATCTTGTACCACCATTTGCTGAAGGCAGCAAAGACGGCTAAGGAGCCGTCACAAAAAAACGAAATACTTTTGTAAATTTACCTATAGTGTCAAGCTCAGTCCGACGAAAATCAGGCTCTCTATATTCTAATCGAAATGGCGCTATCCTTAACCAAGTGAAAAAAGTCAAGGTATACAATACTTACACAGCTAATTATATAATTGTATGTTGCAGCTAACATATTTACTGTAATATCTATGTTATAATTTTCATATAGACATTTAAACCGAGTTTCCACTACAGTACACGGCATGTTGACCTTGGGTACCGGTAACATAAAGGGACCTAATACAACCGCATTCTCAGAAACGAGCAGCATGTTCGAAGAAAAAATTAATTTAGATTTAAACGAAAATCATCGCGCCAATACTGTATGTAAGTATATTTACGATATCACTGCGTACTTATTCTTATGCCCAAAATCCACCAGAGATCTGCAAGGTAATGAGGCAGCAAGAACGCTAGAAAAGTGAAATAACGACCTCGCATATCTCTCATAGATTCTTATCCTTAAAGTATTAAATGTAAGGTGCACTCACAATTCTTCGTCGTGGCTAATTAGTAGTAAATTTATTTAATTGATTATAAAATAACGGCAACTATGGCGCGTGTTGATATAACCATGACGTAAAGCAGAAGACCAAAATAAGTAGCTATTATTGTTAGTTCCTTTTTAATAATAGAAAATAAATTATTTGCATACATACATCTTCATCAATTTTTAATTGATAGAGCAACAAATCCGTTATATTTATTCATTAGAGACAAATTCCCTTTCAGCAAAACCACAACTTTGCAATAATACAATCAGTTTAAATAAATTACGAGTTATTAAAAACCATTCCACCAATATTTTACCTGATTGTAAGCAATCCGATATTTCTTGCAAGCTTTCTACGTCATCGCTGTTCTACAAACTCCACGGACGAAAGAGCAGAGACAATTTTGCAAACATTCTTATGAAAATTCAAACTGATTTGAACACTCTGACTAATAAATTATCTAATCTCGAAAACAAGATACAGTTATAAAAAAATTATAATTTAATACTTAATTATACGATTTTGTATTCTGTATTGTTAAATAAAATACTTTTTTAAGAAAATATAATTTTATTTCATGTTAAATCACAATAAATTAATACAGACGCTACTATAAAAATATATGGTCATTATGTACACAATCTGCAAAATTAGAATATGTACAACGGTTTAATACATTATATACAAATTATTGTACATAACTGCTAAATAGGCACTGATCATGTGTTCTATTATACCAAATTATATCTTAATTTCAACCATATACAAATTCTGTACTTATAATTTCTAAATATGGACAAGTAGCATCACACGAGATTGAGGTATAGCGATAATTTTATTGTGACTAGGAATCCTACTAATACTACAAAACCCTGTCACAACACAGAAACAAACGAAAATTAGATTGTCTAATGTCAGAAAATTATCTTTAGATATCTTCTGCTTGATTTTTATATTTGACTGATTTATATATTTTAGGCTTTAACAAGACTAAACAATTATAAAATAAACATCGAAGCACCATATTAATTTTATACATTTTCACATCACCAACAGCACTAAGCCTCTTTTCTGATTAAATAAAAACAATAAATAATATTTGGTTACATTCACTAAGAAAGTTTCTCTTAATTTTACTACAGAATTAACTAGAATTATTCTAACCGTACACAACACCGCGAAAGTTAAGGAATATACCATAAAAATACAAAACTACAAGTGACCAAAGGTATTTCGTGTTTAGATACTGCCTCCTAAACATTGATGTTGCATTCTGAAAATAAAAAAAAATAATTAAAAAAATTAAACAAAAAATTATAAGCTTACTAATTAATATTGAATCTGGATTCAAATTTTAAATCTTAATCTCTAATAATATCATAAATATTTTTGTTTGTTCGTCGTTCTTTGATGGCGTATCCTAACGACCTTATGACATAATTATCGGTGTGAAGATAGTAGGGAGGACGAAGAGTGCCATAGGCTATTTTTCAACGCGAAAATATCTCATTTCTATGGGAAGATCAATTACGTTGTATTATCAGTCAAATTAAAGAAAGTATTTAACAACAAATCGTTGCCTAGCAAGCAATGATAGAAAGGATTCGACAACCGTTTTATTACCGTTGTATTTTCACATGCGGTGAAGCCGCGAGCAACATCTAGTTTTTTATAATTTAAAAAGTTACTAAAATGAAACTCATCACCATGCATTTGTAAACATGGACGCATAATTAAATAGCCACTATTTACACACTACTGTTACTTATGATTTTTGAAGCGAAAGCGTGGCGAATATTAATTTGTAATAAAAATATTAAATATTAATATTGAATAAATTGGAAAATTTCCATTATACATTATATAATTTCATACTTTATTATTTTGATTCGAGTGTAAGTTTCGGCTTGAGATTGAGAAACACATATATTTCTTCTTTGTATGTTCTTGCGCAACAACATATACCTAAGTTCCACCTTCTGTACTACTTACTGATGTTTATGGAAGACGGTAACTAATTAAAAACAGGTTTGTCCGACATTTACATAAAAAATCCTCTACATCATTAAAACTAATTACAATCCAATAACTATCAAATCATTAGACAACATTGTTATATATCTGTAACTGTAATCTGATAACATATCTTAATGAATCGTTTTTAGGATTTATTTTTTTTAGAATATTCTCCATACTCATATTATAAATACGAAAGTGTGTTTGCTTGTTTGTATTTTATGTACGACGCAACGGAGCGTAACAGGGGTACGATTTTTGGTTTGAAGGTGGTTTGGAGGTAGTTGCGAGGTCGATAAGTACTATAGGCTACTTTTTATCGCGAATAAATATTACATTGTATTGTTTTGTATATTTTAGTTGTATTATTGTATATTTTAGCCAAGTTCAATCAAGTGTCTTAGATCAAAGCACTGCCTAGCACCAGTGATAGAAAGAAATTGACATCCTTTTTATTGCCGTTCTTTTCACAAACGTGGGTGAAGCCGCGAGCAACATCTAATTATAATATAGATGTTTTTGTTCAATATATTAAACATGTTATATATTTAGTAAACAAAATAATAAGTTTAAGAGTTATTGCGTTCATCTATAGATTTTGCCGCCATAACAGCTGTCAACAAAGCGATATCGTTTAATAGATAATAAATGAGATTTAAATTTAGAACGCCCACGAGCATAAACACAGACCACTTATCAATAAAAAAAATTAACCACTTGCAAATAATGACAAGATCCCAATCAGAACTGTTTGATCAGCTCACTCATTCACTCCTCGAGCTAACGTCACAGCGCTAATAAGATCAACCGCGCAATTTATTTCAAAATCGTGCTATCCTTATCATCATCGTATAAACAATTGAAACGGGCGACTGAACGAACGACCCGCAACGCTCTCGACAATGAATATGCCGTCTAAATAAATCAACGTACCAGATTTGAATCTTATTAAACAGCTTTAGACTAATCCTACATTTAATTCCAGTGTAGCGTACAAAACATTTTAAATCACTTACAATCGTCCAGGATCTGGACATAATACCGCGAACGCACAGAGTAATAAATTCACTAGGCGAAATGCTATCAACGGAGGAAAATACTGGCAATAAACACTTCCCGCTTTCCTGGTAGCAATAAAATTAAGAACGGAAATAGCAACTTTAAACGCATCCTTTTCGTTCGCGCGCGAATCCTTTACCAACATGCATTTTCTTTTTCTGACACGTATTCTGTCTCTTTCTCGCGCGATGCTTTTGACGCTTTTGTTTCGGCTGCAGAAATATTTTGTCTTTCCTTTAAACAATGATATTTATACATATATATATATATATATTAAATTGACGTAACATTACAATGGGCAGGCTAATTTTTTATGTTATTTATTTACAAATTTTGTTTCTAGTCAATATTTCTGTCATATTCATTGCCATAGTAACCAAATCAATATATTAAATTTCAACTTCATAGGATAAGATGAAGCAGTTGTAATTCAGCTTGCAAGATGTGACCCAACAAACGTAATACAAAACATTGCAAGTTAAAAAAATCTTTAAAAAAAATGTAAAAATACCTAGATGGGTGGGTTAAATAAATGTTAGACCTGAATGTAATTACATTACTATATATTTCTGCTTGCACCACCACAATCACAACCAAAAACAACCAAAAATGATCCCTAAAGTAACGCCTGAAATCGCTGTTTCCTTTGCCTCGAGTGAAA
>DWPA01007220.1:0-10468 GCA_018251375.1 Calpodes ethlius | reverse complement strand
AAAACAAATTTGTCTTTGCGAAAATTACAAACGAACTGTCAGCGAGGTGGGTCATGATTCAATTTGGTCGATAGTACCTATACCATTCTGCTAATGTTTATTTAAACGTATCTTTTTTACAAACTTACCTCTTGCTGCCGGCTTCCGAATCATACACATAAGTGCGACTATGCTTGTTCAACGCGTAATTGGTGAGGTGCATGAACACGTTCGTGGTATTGTTGACATTTGGGTCCGCATACCTGCTAGTTGCAAATCTGAAAACATAATTGTGTTCGTCATAGAACATAACGATTGTCCAGTTTATTGAATTTATTTTTATTTTATTGAAAGGGAGAAAGAATAGAAATAAAAAACTGCATATTCATGTTCAACATAATTTTACAATATTAGTTGCAGTATCATTATAATATTAACATTAATTTCAATCGGATTTTAAGAAATCAGTGAATAATAATTCATAGAATAAAATACAATTTATTCTCAATATCGTTACAATTCGTTCCGTTTACTTAAATGGAAGGTGTTGAGTAGTAATCCCCCTCCCCCTTCTCGTTTAAAAAGGGCATCAGAAAGAAAGCTATCAATGATTAAATTAATGAGATATTTAACACACCTGACCAAACCTTCATTGTACACGAAGATCCTAAGAGGATCACATGATGTTATTAGTGTGTATACTCTGATGTCAAACTTGTAACCATCTACTAAGTAGGGCTTAGATAAGTAAACCTGAAAGCGATAAGATCATTATCCAATTGTAGAACTTATATATAAAATTTTCAAAGATGATAATAATCGAACAAGTTAAGCAAAAGCGAGCGCAGTCAATAGTGACGTGTACTATTGATAAAAACTAGTAAAGATAAAAAAATCTTTAACGCTTCCGTACTTTGGAAGACACTCTTAACCGTAGGTCCCGGTTTTTTATAAGCTAGTAGCCAATTATTCATTAAACCTATTTCGAAGACCTTGGAGTGGAATAAAAAAAAATTAAGACAATCGAAATTTAAATTAGCCATTAAGTCCTCCTATATTGAAGCAGCGTGGTGGAAGTATGCTTTATACCTCTTTGTAAGGGTATATATCCACAAAAGATGTAATTACAGTACATGTATATGTAGCTTCGCCGCGCATCAAGAACGATGATTCTCAAATTTATGCTTCAAGGCTAACATGATGATAACTTCAACTCCGAATATAATTCCATATCGATATTTCTTTAAAAATCTAAAGCTAAATTTAATCAACGGAATTGTCTTTGGCCGATCGTACTTGGCGGTATTTATTCTGACGCAAAAAAAATATTTCTAATAGACAGATGTTAACATCGATTTTTTTTTCTATACGACAAGCAACATTCAGGAACTTCATCGAAAAAATGAATCGCGGATGAAGTCTGGATCGAAAATGGATAACGGCCATTCCCAATATTCTATCTACTCGTAATCCTCAAGTCGGTTGCCTAAAAACTGTCAATAGGTAACATTATTATACTTTTAATTTATATTACTTTACTTACAAACTTATTTGAAGTTTATCTACAGATAAATAACTGAAAACAACGGTTTATGTTTTAGACAATAGAACATATACCGTAACAAATTGTAGATTATTGTACCTGACATATCAGCTTATCAGTAGGCTTGATTTCTTTCAATGATTTAGTCAGATAAATACCACGTCCTTGACTTCCACACTCTGGTTTGATTATGAAAGTTTTATTCTTACGTGATTTGCTGTAGTTCAATGCTTCGCCAAAGCTGAAATGTTTTTATTTTTATTGTTTATTGATTTGGATACACCATCAACTTATCACTACACACAGGTTACAATACTACTATGATATCAACTCAGTGTGTGATTTGCCATTCAACATTCAATTCCTTACTTCTACTGGCTTATGGAACATAAGATGTAACTTTACTATGTACACATCACTAAAATTAAATTAAAAAAAAAACAATAAGGGCATTGACTATGGTACATTAAGGGACATTTAATCTTATGAGCACTAGAAACATGCAGTAATACAGAAAATAATGAAACACTCACTCAGCAGGTAGGCACCAGGTTTTCGGGAAAAAATTATATTCTTTTGGATATATTTTCTGCATTCTATTTAGGTTTCGTGCAAGGAGGTCTTTTCTGCAATTTATTTGTATCATGGATCAACTTTACAATCAGAAATAATTTAAAGCGTTATCTCAGTCATCACATTTTTATCTACTGTCTATCACTAAAACTTGTAATTTAAAATGTGAAAATGACAAAAGGATGAATGTACCTGCAAATCTCAAGCATGCCAGGAAAATGGTTGATTCGTTGAAACCTCTTCATTTCCTTAGCTCTTTCCACTGACACACTCATATCTGTCCAGTAGAAATTCCATGCATCTTCCTCAGATACCTCCCGCATGCCAAATGCACTGGCAACTTTGCGTATGGATTCATACCGGCAGTTGGTCAAGCATATTGAAATTTGTGATCTGAAATGTTATTGAATAGTTTTGACACAAAAAAGATACTGTAATTTTATTTCCGTCCTAGTTATAATGTTGCTGCCAATATATACAAAATTATTTCCTACATAGATACAAGTTGACAAATTTTGATCTCTTTATGGAATTAATATACAACTATCTATTATAAAGTAGTTTCTGTATATTTATTGACATAATTTATTCTATTTACAAGTACCAATTAAAACATTAAAAAGATCATGCCATTTTTCCTCTTTTCAATTTAAATTAATATTTAAAAAAAAACTTACAATGAAATATTGAAAAGAGACTACATAACTATGTGAAAATCAAAAAAAAAAAAATATTGACAATATTTGGGGGATAGCCTAAAATAGTTATGCCAAATTTAAACAGGGTGTTATATGAGGGAACACATGTCACAACTACTACCTGATGATTAAGGCTTCATGTACAGTATATTATATTTATATTATATTAATACATTTGTGATATGACTGACATGAGAACCATCTCCTCTTTTTGGAGCTGATAAAAATAAGGTAATTAAATGGGCTACTTACATTTTCTTGTTGTTTAAAAGTAATATTTTAGATAGTAGGATTTTGTAGTTCTTTCTTGTGGGAACCAAATCACAGAGCTGGACAAAAATCTTAGTAGCCACACATTCCCATCACTACTCAGATGTATAATCATCTGATCCGACTACTTAATTATTTATAATCAGTAAAAACATAAATTAAATTTGCATTCCTAAATATCTGTTAGCTGTTTTATAATGAGATTTTGTTAATTAAATTGTTATTTTTTTATAATGAATACCAATACTCAATGGAATATGAATACCTCTTTCTTTTTTTCTTTTTACGAGTAGTTTCAACTGGTATGACAGGTGCTGCCCGAGAGGTTGGTTGTGATGTATCATCTTCACCATAAAGTTTTGCATCATAGCTCTTCATCAATAAGGCAGTCAAGTTCTCCGTTGTTTCTTCATTTGTTATTCTTTCTGATGCAAACTTGTCCTCTAAAACCCGACTATTATTACTACATGTACAATATATATGAAAATATTGTAAAAATAATTCATACCCAGTGTTTTATCATTCTTCTTTTGAACTGGAACTGAACATGTTGGCTTAGAGCTATGATGTGATAGTTGATCTTCATCATGCAAGAAACTTTCTGGTAATTTTAGCTAAAACATACATGATTAATTATTATAAACTATGTATTTTATCAATTTACCACTTCAAGTATGTCTACACATAGAAGAATAATTATTTTAGCCTTTGAAAAATTAAATATGCATACCTCCATTTGCATTAGAATTTTAATTTTAATTTGTAGTTATATTATAAAGGTTTAGGCATTTTTAAGCATGCAATAATAACGCAACGCTCAATCAAAAAATATCACAAAAGGCCAGTAGAGTAGTACGATCAAAAAATCCGCTGCAATTTAAATAGTACACACTTTATATCAGTGTCATAATGAAAAACATACTCGCATGTAAAAATAATACGTACTTATCTTTATTTATTCACTAATTTCATACAGAATTTGCCAGGAACATTGTCGGAATTAGTTTTTTGTTTCTTTTTGTCAACCGGTTGTCACTTTTAAGACATTGACACAAACAAAACAAGAAGAAAAAGAAAGAAAAAGTAGAAGATCGCAATGTTGACATAATATCACAGATATTTTAATTTTATCGTATTTTCTAAAAAGTATCACATTCCTAAGTTAGTATATATCTAATACCAACTACTGTTGTCTTGTGTGTTGACTAACTATTTGAGTGTTCTTAAAACAATGAAAATATATGCTCATTTGTTAACTTGATAATAAAAAACAGAACTGGAGAGAAATAATGGTGACACTTTTACATAAAAATTTTTAGACATGTGATAGGTCACCTATAAGTTAGCTATCTTTGGTTTATGTTTGTAGTACTACATACAAAAAATCTTTATAATAATTTAGATTCATTCACTATTTTTTTAAGCATAGGAGTTCTAACTAGTCTAGTGAATTCTACACTATCGTAAGCTAAACGAGAGATGTAAAACTTAAGATAAATAGGGAAAATGCCTGGGATAGCGACAAAATATCATTGAATGAATAACGATACTTAAAATTTAAATAATGTTCAAATATGGTTTCCAAGAATAGGATTTATGTTCTTCAATTTAATTGACTGATTTTAATAAATGTGATAAAAGGAACACCTTTTATATAAGGACGTCATAATAGTTCTGTATTGTAAGCTCTATGATTTTTAAAATCTTGTGGGCAAGTTACTGTTTCCTAATCTGTGGTTTATAATATGCGCTAGCACCCTAAAATTCTGTGTTCGTAATTTACTATCTGTGTTGAGTAAAGCTAGTCGTCAAATTTTAGTGAACATATTTTTGCTATTCCGCCAAAGTACAGAGTCATCTAGATTTGATAAAATGGCAGAAGGCCAAGAAGAACCTAAAAAAATTACAATTACAGTAAAAACACCTAAGGAGAAACAGCAAGTGGAAATCGAGGAAGATGCCGACATTAAAAAAGTGAGTACAGTGGTTTGAAACTTCTCATTCATGGCGTAATAACATAGATATTGCATACGCAATCAGTGATGACATTCATTGAAATTATTCGGCACGACGAAATATGTATTGTGTGATGTTTTTAGCTCAAGGAAGTTTTGTCGCCAAAGTTCAGTGCTGAACCCGAGCAGTTGTGTCTCATTTTTGCCGGAAAAATCATGAACGATGGAGACACTCTCAAGCAGCACAATATCAAGGACGGATTGACTGTTCATCTCGTGATCAAGACGCCTCCGAGACTGGAGCCCGAGGGAGGAACTCGGCGACCGCCAGGTATGAACTTTATGTTTACTGATTGAATTAAATTTGAATTTAATTAATATTTTATAGACTGTATAAAAATGCTTCTCCTATTATCATTTCAAATGTCCTTAATCAATGAAATTATGAATAAGTGTATTACTCAAGATTATAATCATTTTATTGATACTGTTAAAACTATTAAAGCTACTATAAACTATACATGGGAACATTATTAAGATGTTTACACATTCATAGCTCCTGACTAGGATTCCTTGTATACAAAGTAACAAAGTTGTGACATCTAAATGTTTATCTGATAAAATGCTTTTGTTGGTTAATGTGTTAAATATGGTGATATAATAATTATATTGTGATATTTTGGATAAAGAGAAAAATAAATTGATTTCAGCTAGAATGGGTAATGTTATTATTATATTAAGTGTCAGTGAGTGTAAAAACCCTGTAGCTACTGTGACCCAGTTTTATCTATATGACTAATGTAACAATTTGAATTTTTGCAATTAAGTTACAGGCATATCTAATTAATTTATGGCTTCTATTCATTATTGGCCTACTACATCATACAGATTTCCTAATAATTAAGGAGGCTTAGTGCATACTTCAAATGTTACTTCACTGTGGATACCAATCCAAGAGGAGTCAGTGATCTACTTAATTATCGTAAGGTTTTATGTTGCTCAAAATATGCTATGCAACAATAACAGCCTTATATACTGTCCAAAGTATGGAAGCATTCAAGAAATTTAGACACTAAGAGGTCATCTGACGAGCTAAGGACTACTTCCACTGATACCTAATTCATTGGATCACTAAAGATTGATATAAATCATCATACTGGGAGTGCTGCCCTAAGATCAACTTAAATTGCCTTAAATAAGTAAATAAAAACAGTTTGACTTGCGAAACTAAATACTATCAAATGTTTTTTGAATTAAATCAATTTTAACCTTTATGTATTTTCATTATAATATAGACAAAAAAATTATTTCTACTTATCGAAGTATGTTTACATAATTTTTTTATGGCTCAATATTTATGTTCTTCTTAGTTGAATAAACAAGTCTAGAGTAATTTTTTTTATTAAGGGGTCTTGGTTTTAAATGGCTAGGAGATTCTTGATTATGTATTTTTGTATAATTGTTATGCATTACATATTTCTTTTGCACAATCTTTTTAACCCAAAGGCTAAATCATAACAAACTTTCAAAGTACAAAGTTCAGTCAAACTAACGAAAGAAAGAAAGAAAGTTTTAGGTTAAAACTGATAATTCTCACGCATGTTGATATTATCTCAGTGCTACAGAGTGATCTTTCTAGGATACACAACTCGTAGAAGAGATTAGTTTGAATCCAAAGATGGACGGAGTTTCCAATTGGTGTATTAAAGTCATTATGTGAGGTACCCTCACTAGACCTATAGTTCCTAATAAATAACTCCTAACTTAATGATTAGGTTGATCACCGTTTTGCAATTATAGTATAAATAGCATAATAACAAAAGTTTAATATGACATTTTTACTGAAATTAATAAATAACTTAGAACTTTTAAAAAATATACTTTGTACAATAATACCTATGTTAATTACTAACATGTACAATATTATATTTGGAAAATGTCCAATTCATTAATACAGTTGTACATAATGCAGAACAAAATATTGAGCTTCAAACTCCTATATTTAGAATTTAATGACATGGTAAACAATCTTGAATGTGTTTATTTTCACATAATAATTAATATCCCTCCACTAATAGTACTTGAGCAATATGGTGCAGTATGTTTTAGGCCGCCTCAGTTACGAGGAGGGACCAGCGTCCTATAGTGTGCTGTTAATGAGTTGTTACATCTTATTTTATATAGTATATTTGTTTGGATTTTAGATTATTTGTCATAGGCTAAACATTATAATTTTTAAGCATTTCTTTATCTTTTTACTTTGTTTATGGATAATATTTTAGTAAAAAAATTGAGGCACGTAAAATCTACATATTATAATATATTACCAATTCAGATATTGACTATAAGTGATTAACATTCCTGCTGTGCAATGGTTAATTTTATTTATATTTTCTACTTTTCTTATAGCGGATGTTGGTGCTACACCATTTGGATTGAACTCACTGGGTGGTCTAGCTGGTTTGGAGAGCCTAGGCTTAGGTCAAAGTACATTTATGGATCTACAGGTAATTATTTTAAGCCATTTAATATAATTTAAATTAAAATGTTAAGCTTTTTAAACTCAATAATGGCATTAATTTATTGAATCATTAATGACATTACAATATTACCTATTATTATTTTAATTGTATGCATATTAAATAAAAGAGCTAACTGACTGCAGATTGATATTTCATCACAGTGGAGAGAAGCAGGATAGAGCAGAAGAATTTACAATAACAGACCCTACATTTTTAGGGATTTTCTAATAACATCCTGGTTGTAAAGATGAACATTGTATTAAGAACCCTTAATTTAAATTAAGAAAATTCTATTTGAAGGGTTTAAATTTGGATAAAAGTAATAAATTGAAAGTTGGTATGCATATGCTTAGGAGTTTAGCGATTTTTTAAGTTAATGATTCTATTGTTCATGAAAGTTGTTTATGTGCAAACTCATTTTGTGTAAATAATACAAATGATTACAAGTTAATTTATATTTATATTATTCAATGAATTCTTAAAGGAACTCTGTGTCGACATAATATAAATGTTGTATCTAATTTTCCAATCACTAAAAAATTTTAAATTCCATTCAGAACTGATATCAAAGTAGTACATGGTACCCTATGGAAATTAACATTCCTTACATTAATATAATGGAATTGAATATGCATAACTTGGAAACGGTATAAGGTTGGATGTCCCATACTCCTAGTATTGGACATTCGGCCTTATACTTCTCTTGTCAATGATTTCGTATTTGTAAGAAGCTGAGGTAATAAATTGTTTTATGGTTTTATTTTGTTGTAGGCTCGAATGCAACAAGAGTTGTTGTCAAACCCAGACATGTTACGGCAAGTGTTGGACAATCCGTTGGTTCAGCAAATGATGAATGATCCAGAGAACATGCGTACACTTATTACATCCAACCCTCAAATGCAAGATTTGATGTCCGTAAGTGATTATTGAGATTTGATTTTAAAATTAATTAGTGTCTTATATAGTAGATTATAGATTGATATGGCAACTTTTGATTTTAACCTCTATAGAAAAATTAAGTTTTGTATAAACTTTGGTAATTTTTTATTAAAATATTTACCGTATTTGGACCGTGTTTAGCAGAAATGTTCCAACCCACATTTTTCCTAATTATCTCTAAATAGTGACTTTTAATTATAAATTTCTTATATTTGACTAAAAATTAACCGAATTTCGAATAATAATAAAATATAAATATAACTTTGTAACAAAAACTTGGAGCAATACAATCTTGAACTTCAAATTTGATTTTCTGTCATATTAAATATTGTGGTTTAGAACATTTCTACTAAACACAGTCCATTTTATAGTTGATAGTGATGCTAAAATATCAAATATGCAATCTTATATGATTTAATTGGTTTATCTATATAACCTTGCATTTATTTTATCTTTGATGTGAATAATATACTACTTGGAGAGTTTAAGTTAATGCATTCATACACTTTACTTTCACTTATGGTTATTTATTTATTTATCTATTAGCCTTTGGAGGTTCACTGCTGGACATAGGTCAGTTATGTTTAATAAAGAGAAATTTGATAAACATTTAGAATCTTCAAATGTGTACCTGTTTTGAAGTATATTGGAACATGCAATAGAGGATTTAGTTATAAAAGAAGGTTGTTTTAATATTTTAAGTGTTATTACTATTAATTAACTTTGTTCGGACTTAATTTGAAACATTGATTTGCTTTCATTTTATTGGGTATCAAAAATAGATTTCGACATCAACTACTCTGTGTAACTCTTTGTCACTCATTAGTTGACATTTCGATCTGCTGAGAACAGTACCTGTATAATCATGGAATTAATAGAAATAACCATCATTACAACAGCCCACAATATTTATTTTTTGGAAGAGCTTCAAAGCCATGTAAATTTTAAACTTAATGTGAATACAATTTTAGAAAGAATTTGTATTGAACATAAAATTTATTTCTTCAGTCTTTAAGGATAGGATGAGCAGTAATTAAGTAATTTATGAAATATTCATGAGTTACAAAATTAGGACAAACTTGTTAAGTTGTCTTTGTACATATAATAACATTTGTTAGTACATAGTCCACTCCCCTTATTTCATCCATTTGCTTCTCATTGAGTTAAACTGATATTAACTCATGGCGGGTACTGGAACATACATATATGAATAGTGTAGTTAAACTAAACTGTATTAATTATGCATTTGTTAAGATTAGTATACAATTATGCTACTAGTATATTTTCATGTGATTTCAGAAGATTTTTTTGTTATGTAAATAATTTGTAAGCCGAATTTCTATTCACTAAAATTTTTAATCAACTTGGAAGGAAAACATGTTTATGAAATTATAGTTATTATCAGTTTCCTCTTCGTAATACACATTCCTTTTTACGTACTCGTTACTTATATCCGTTTTTCGAAGGTTTGCTAATATTAATAACAGTAACCAAATGCAAATATATAAAAAAAACTTAGATTTTTATATGTTAAAATGGCAAATTGATATTTGATAAAGTCATTTGTGATGTTGTATCTAAATGATGAGTAAATATTATAAAATATTTCAGAGGAACCCCGAAATCAGTCACATGCTCAACAATCCAGAGTTGCTGCGTCAGACCATGGAACTGGCGCGCAACCCCGCCATGTTGCAAGAACTTATGCGTTCGCACGACCGCGCCCTCTCCAACCTTGAAAGTATACCAGGTAAATATTAGCGATAAGTTTCGGATACAATTTTGAAAATAATATATGTAGTAATTTCAAAACTAGTGCCAACCCTATATGATAATAGCGGTTTGTTTTCTGAAATAGTACTAAATTAAATACCTAGATAATTATTTTTATTATTTCGTACAAAAACTGTATTAAGTATTATATATAATTAATACACCACTAAGTATACATATTTTTATATTTATGACGCAACACAATGCTAATATATA
>DWPA01007219.1:0-10470 GCA_018251375.1 Calpodes ethlius | reverse complement strand
TTTTAATTATTGACAGCTGTCATTCAGTTGTGTCATGACAACTGAAAATGCAACACTTGGTGCCTGACGTCCACCAGATTGGCCTTAGTATTCTAAAGGGCGGTAATGCTATTAATGGTATTAATGTGAAAGTTGTGTATCATGTTGGGATGTTTGTATTTTCGTCACGCGCTAATCGTTACACGGATACATATAAAACACGAACACATGTGGAATATGTCCGGGATCAGGATAATGGATCTGTCCCGGATGAATGTTCTCCTGGTATGATTTAAATTTCAATGCCCCCGACGAAGAAAGTGGTAATGTGCTATTACTGATTTTTTCACGTTATGAATGTATGTTGGAATCTACAACTTGTAATACATCTATGCTATTTGGCACTAATGTATTTTATTATTATCTTCAGAGTTACGATTCAGGTTGATTTTTTGGAAACGTTTTTTTCTACAGAATTATTCAAAAAATGTTTTTTCTTTTTTCCTGAAAAGTTTATTTATTTGTCGGGCATCGATTTTTAGGACTGAATAAGAATGAATGAACAACTTTGAACGAAACTTGGCATTTAAACATAACATGCCCTGGATTATGACATAATTATAGAAATGTTCTTTTTGGGATAAAAATATGTGGTTAAAATTTCAAAATACGTTAATTAAAATACGAACTAGCGAAACCGCGGCCAGATGCTGATTATATTATTAGTTATTTAACGGCATGAGTTATAATTGTCACTTAATTTTCCTTATTTTGCTAAAGTTACACACGGAAACTTACATTAAACAGGTATTACCATACACAATCAATATTCAGTTGATTATAGTCACGGATGACTTTGCCTTTCGAAAGACAATAACAATAAATATGTTTTCTTTGTATTTTATTCTACGCACCCTCCCCCCCCTTCCCCACCTAATACAAATTACTTGTGGTATGAATTCCATAAAGAAACAAACTTGAGCGAAGCCCCATTGCAACTGTCTAAGCATCGCTAAAGCATCAAGTTGTCCATAACTATACTATCCAATTAACAGCGTTTTGAGAGAGGTGTAGGAGTCATCAAATAAGATCATTGAACTTCACGGAATTAATAAACCATCCCAAAACAACCAATTATAATTATGGATTATCATCTTATTATACTTTCAAAGCGACTAAATATGGGCAAATATTAAGAAAACTTACCATTAGCATCGGCAGGCGCGCTCGGAGCAGGGTACGTCGTCCCAGATGTAGGGTACGGTGCCTCAGACGTAGGGTACGGCGCCCCAGATGTAGGGTACGGCGCCCCGGTGGAGTAAGGCGCGACGGTGGGATACGGCGCCACAGCGGGGTACGGTGCCCCGGCGGGGTACGGCGCGCTCTGGGCGGGATATGCTGTTATAACCATGGAAGCTGTAACCAATAAACAGAATATAGGAGTCTAATCCAGAGTTGCCATAACTATGTCATTAATTATTGTGTGTAACAAAAAGTGTATATATTTAGGACTTCCATATTAAAGGAATCCAGTGTCGTAGATTGCCAGATTCTGTCATAACAAAAATATAATACTTTAAACGTATTATTGATATTATATCTAAAAAAACAGTGTACTGTCAATAATTAATTAAAATTTGATTTTAACACAATTACAATAACTACAATTGATGTTGATAACCAAGCCGTGTAAAAAGTGAACCCGATGTGACATTTGCTGTTGACCTTAGCGGACACGAAGACATTTTTACCAAGAGGGATGACTAGCTCATTGGTTTCGACATTCTAAGGGCAACCCCAGTAAGGTCCGGACCTCGTCTTACGACGTTATTTCCTGAAGGATATTGGAGTAACCCGATGTCGTGTCCGCTACTTTTATAGCCGGTAGTTAACTGGAAGGGTGAATGAATGTTGCTACTCCAATAATATATAATTACCAGGATACTGCGCCGGGGTGGTGTACTGCTGTTGAGGGTAGGGCGCCTGTGTTGCTGGAGCAGTCACTACCACTGGAGGAGCTGAAACGTACGGTAATGTTACCAATATTTACTTCACACCAGGTATTTAAGAAATTTATTTCATACCAAAGTGTTTATCTTACTGACTTAACTACGTTTTCGCTACGTACCCTCATTTCAATACAGAATATAAAAGTTTGCAAAATAAAACTCGTATTACGTATAAGTTGAACTTTGAAAAATGAGTTGTACGAGTGAAATTATTTTTAAATGTGCTGAGTCCCGATTGGATACCTAACACGAAATATATCTTTATGAGGGCATCATATTTAATTAAATGCCTTCCCACAGCCTATTAACATTGAACAATCAGAGCGCTGCCAGATTCAAAATACCTACCGAACTAGTTGACTAATGATAACAGTTATTTGCTTCAATAACGGGACAAGTCCGACACCTCAGTATTTTTTTTTTAATTGCCCATTTTGGTACTAAATTTAATGTATTATCAAAACATTCTTATGAATTGAGATAGTTCATTTTGTACATAATGTACAATAAAGGTAAAAAAATAACATAATTAAGTAAAAAAGTATTTCTTTGTTAGTTAAAAAATGCTCTAATGTAAAACTGTCTTTTTTAACATAACATATTAAAGCAAAGAAGCGATAAGTAGTTTAGAATATATGTGCGAAGAGAAGAGCACACATACATACACATAAACATACGATACCAAATCAGGTTTTACTTTTAAATATTATACCCACTTTAATATTAAGAATACTCACGACTCAAGACCCGACCGTTGCGCTTCGACCGACAGCAGCACCCGAGCAGCAAACAAAACACTACGATTGCACCAGCGACGATAGCTATCGTTGTGACGTCCATCTTAGATACCTGTCGACAGTATTACTTATTAACTCATTCACCTGTGCTGGCCTTAACACGTGTCACTTGTGACTAGGGTTGCCACCCGTACTTAATTATAAAGTATTTTACGTTATTTTAAATAACTGTACTATACAATAAGGTACACAAAATTACTTTATTTAGTATGTTTCGAGTTCGTTGGGATTTTTAAAATATTAGTCGTAAGTATTTTTTCGTTAATCGAAATTTATATATTAGTGCTACATAACTTAAGAAGTCGTTTTTGAAAATTTCTACTACAAACTGCAAAAAGCAATAAAAATATTTTTTTAAAATATAATAACAAAAAGAAATGAATTATACTTCATTTTGATACCTTGTATTTTTCATTCTTACCCATTAAAACTAAAGTACTTTAATTACAAAAAAAATGTTGACAACCATACTCGTCTCTAACGTAGCTTGCAAAACATAGTAGCCAGACAGACCAGGGGAAAGATGACTAGGCCGGACACCCGACATTGTTAAATTTTTTGGGTCTTAGTATAAAAAATGGATATAAAATATACTTATAATTAAACATAATATAATTAATCATTAAAACTATAACAATAATAAAATAATAACAGCAGTAATTTAAATAAAGAAGTAATTTTATTAAATAAAGTTTACCTTTGATACCATTCTCTTTCTTTTTTTATTTATGGTATGTGCACACAACACTGACTCAACAGGTAAACTAAGAAACTTATTCTAAGGTATTTTGTAAGGAAATATACTTTGTAGATTATAAAGAACCCGTTTAAGTAATAGGCTGTAGTTATGCTGGCATAATGGCATAATTTGTTCTATTAATTTTATGACAAAAAAATCCTAGGGCTAACATTATCTTTCATCGTACTGCAGCGCAGATACTTTTAGGTGTTTTTGGGAAGTAGAATTAAATGCGGTGCTAATCTACACAGGTTTACAAAAGCCAGCTAAACTCAAAAACTGATACTTGCATAAAGACAGTATTGATTATTTCACATTACATTTGTAGGCAATGCATTGACTATTAACACAAGTGGTTGTCAAGCTACTTGATGTTACAAGACTATGCCGATAAATATCTATAATGTGTCATAAATAATTTAAAAATTGCTAATATTTTCTATAGAAGTACAGTGCATGAAAGATTAGGAAATACTTTATTGAATGGAGAAAGTTGTTTTTGCCAATTGCCCAGATGTTTCCTTCAAGGACCATTCAAAACAACATCACACAAACTTTCTTATTTTTGATCCCTCCTCCCTTTTGTGCCACAAAGTATTTTTAAATATTACAACTTGAATTAAAAAAAAGATCAAAAATTATTCTTTTAACTATTTAATTAATACATAGTTAGAATTTAATGTTTTATTACTTACATATGTTATATATTTTGATATATGATGTTACGGAATATATTTACCCTCTCCACCATTGTCACAATTTGGTGCACCCATTTAAAGTGTAATGTAATTTATGGATGACCCTTATCATAAGAATTAAGACTGCAAAGCTCCGGTCTTCTTTTACAAAAAAAAAGCAATAAGGCTATAGTCTAATGCACTGGCTAAGTATGATCTCTAGACGTAACATGCTTTTAAAGCATATGGACTATTATGCAAGTTTTCTAACAAACTACTCTGTGCTATTGCAAGAACTAACATTAATTTCAAATAACAAATTGAATCAGACTTCTCACATACCTCTCACCATAGTTTCTATTTCTAAATAATGTAAGCACGAAATGATAATGAAATTAAAAAATTATAGAATTAAAAAAATCTACACATACTCATAATTAAGCAATAAGTATCTATCTAAACACATCGTACATTTTGTGAGTCATTCTTTATCTAAAATATATAATGTGTAATGCCGCTATTATTAAAACCTTACTCATATAGTAATTTTATTTGTACATTTTAAAAGCTTTCATTTATATTGAGATATTTGTTAGTTATGTACATGTATAACATTTATAGTTAACCACTGTGGCTACATTGATTATATTCAGACAGTATGTAACTAAGCGGGTATTAGTCTCTTTTGCAACAATCCACTGTGGCAGGTAGGGAGGTACCACGCATGTTTTAAAGTATATACCGTGATACATTTTAATCGCAGATTGTTGCAAAGTAGACCAATAATAGCTTAACAATAATGGATTTTTGCAATGTAATACCTGATACTATTAAGTATGGTATGTTACTAACCAACTTTTTAGCTTAACAAAATTGTTCATGGTTTCATTACAACATCCATAAAAAATGATCGGTTTATAGTAAGTTAGTATGTTTGTTAAAACTACTTCCTCTAAACTTATGTAGCTGTAATTTGACACAGCCCTTTTTCTGATAACAATGCATCTTTATGACATATTCAACCTGATGCTTCATGTACTAATGGCTCCAGATAAGAGAACTTCACAATGGTGAACAGCACAGTTGCTAATATTTTCCAGGATTAAAATGAATTTAGTTTATAAAAGTATTCTCATTTTTTTTAATAAACTTTATCTACAGATAAGAATCAATATGTTGAATATTATATAAATTGGGTATAATGTAGTCGTAATTTACTATGATAAGATTCCTTGAACTAATCATATAAGATAAGAAACTTTTTAAAGAAATATAATTCTTTAAAAACAAACCAATAACATGTGATCCATTGCAAATAGCGCAGAAAAATATAGTAATTATAAAAATTGGTATCAACATTTTGTCGCACAATAATGATTGCTTTTTAAATTTAATGGAGTTGTTACACTATTTCTTGCGAAAATATAATATCATATTTATTTACACAGGTCAATCTCATCTGAATGAGTTCTTATCCAATTCAAGTCCTAACATATTTTTTTGATACTTATTTTATAATTTTAAATTTTAATCATTTGTTAGTAATTTGTAAATATAAACAACATTCCACAATAAAACAAACTTAAAGTAACTTATAGATTAAAATACAGTATTAAAAATCCTTTAGAATATATCTTAGCAAGAAATTGAGCAGATCTAATTGTTTGTTTTGATCAAGTATTTTTTTTTTTTTTTACTTTATAAAACACTTCTTATGCTTAACCAACGGTCCATTACTTGTGGAGGTCATGGATATGAATCTTTACTTCCAATTCAATAACAAGGCAAAGATAAAATGATTGTAATGACTTACCTTTACTCCTGCTGCGAAATTATATCACGAAGCAGAAACAAATCCTCTATTAAAATATGCCACAACACAAAACTAGCACTACTCTAAAACACAAATGAACCGCAACAAGTGACACTAAGTTACTAGAGCAACAATCAATATGCACTGGGCTGTATATTCGACAGCGAACAGCGAGTGACTCACTTTAAAAAAATAAAATTCAGGATCGTTTTCGTCGTAGTCTAAATCGTCGTCCTCTTTCATACTGAGTGCACTCAGAACTTCAAACCTGAACTCCCCAAGACAACATTTTAGCGCAAATTAAATGGCAAAATGTAATCGGCTATGAATCAGGGGTTTCACCGCTAATCACTTAACACTGCAAAACTAGTTGAACGAATCTTTTATCCTGTCGAATTTATTTGTTGAGCAGAATAAAACAACCAATCAAATCAGTGCTTTGAAATTATGAATTGCAAAAGTGATTAATACGAGTCAAACATCAAGAAAGATTAGACAGACAGCTGAGACAGCAGGGGCCAGAGACAAAACAGATTATCATTTGTTTTCAAAATTATTGATCAATTATTCATGCCAGAGATTTGTAGTTTTAATAAAATAAAAAGCACGATTTGCTTATGTTTAAATCAATGCGGCATTGTAATATGGCAATTCCTTATGTTTTTTTTTTAAAGAAAAAACCTTTAAATTGCTTTAACACCGATTTTGTGGTCAAAATTAAAGTATTCAAACCATGAGTTTTCAGTAATACGATTTTTGTTTTGTTATTCTGTTACTGTCAACTGTCAATCCACTGTCATGAATGTCATAATCACGGTATAACCTCGAAATTTAAAGTTATTCTGTGTAGCTTTATAGTAAATTAAACGAAATATAATACATTTTTCTTAGACTTTTTAATAATTTGTAGAAATGAGTATATTACACAACATACTTCGATTCAGCCCGTCAGTGTCGAGACTGATATGCCAGTCACAAATAAGTTTTAATACTAAGTCAGTAAATATACACACAGGCATCACAAATAATGCTGTAACTAAGAAAACTACATCAGCTGCAGGAGGTGAGCTCAATATGACCACAATCAACTGTAATAAAACTAAGTGCCCATCCATTCTTAAATCTTCACATATATTATGATACATATCACTTGGCCTATTCTAAGATAGAAACAGTTTCTATGTTTTTTCTGCTATTACAGTCAAAATACAGTTTCAAAGTTTTAAAACAACACTCCCACAATATTTCAGGTGTACTTGGCTTGGGCAAAGGCAAGAAGAAGCTGGGTAAGTTAGGCCCCATGGAGAAGAAAGAGCTTCCTGTTGAAACAGACCCAGAGAAACTAGTGAACTATGTGTGCGGCTCTAACATATACATCACTGGAGAAGATGTTAAGGTTTGATACCTGATATTGTTTATGTTAATTTAAAATGAGTATCAGATAATTTGGATACAGATATATCTTGAGTTAAAGTTTACTTTGAGATGAAATGTGCATATATATAAAACTTTATAAATTTTAATTTTTACTCCTGCCCTTACTCCTTATATACATGATACAGAAATGAAGCCTAAAAATGATGTCTATGATAAAAATTTAATATTTTATTACATAACATAAACAGTTTTCAAACATCAGACTACATGGCTCCTTCAATAAGTCCTCACAGAAAATGATTTGTAAAAACTAAATATCAAGGAACTATTGAGCATTATATAAGCATGGGATAGTAATTGTTTTGTAAAATTAAATTAGATGGGGAGACCAATGTCTTGTCAATTGGTGATCAGGTTACACCTGGACCTACAAGTAGGATTATCTTGTGTGGTGACATTACAAAGTGCTTTACATGTCCAATGCTGGTGTCCTAACCTGCATTGGTGTTCCCATCGGTGTATAATGTGGAAGTTTTCAAAAGGAGAGTGAATAGGCTTTTTATAAGTTAATGCGTTCAACACCATAGACTACATGACCACTTACCATCAGATGAGATAGTAGTCAAGCATTGACATATATTATGTAAAAAAGTGCTATTAAAGCTTTTTACAATGCTTGCATATATACCAGTTCCAAACACAAATCAGTCAGAGCTCGAACACTTCTCGGCCAGCACTCATCATCAGCTAGAAGATACACCTTTTAAAAATTCTGAAGACTAAAAAGACTCTTTTAAATACTGTAAATGGGGCAATATGCATCATTAATGATTGATATCATTATAAAATGCCAAGCCATGGTACTAATCTTCCACTTAAAACAGCTAGATAGATAAGATCTTAAGATAGCATAATAAAGAGACCTTCCTACTTACCTGTCTATGAACCCTTAAACCTTCCATAATTAAAACCCTAATGACATTTAGGCCTTAATATTTAAATCAATGTAATAATAATTTCAGTTGAAACCTGACAACGAGTACCCCGACTGGCTGTGGAAGCTGAACACGGGGGCTCCACCCCGCATTGAAGACCTAGACCCCAATACTAAGGAGTACTGGATGAGGGTGCGCGCCGCCGGCATACGTCGTAATAACAGAATGCGTTCGTTTAAGAAAAGGCTATAAATTACATTAATTTATCGACTGTATATAAATTATATCAAGAAAAACAACAAAATGTTAATGTACAAAACATGATGGAGAATGGTTCAGTCCTTTTGTGGGTAGTAGATATTATTGCTTGGTTGGTAGAACTGTGTGTCTGCTCTGCTGATGATCAAAACTTAACCTATCATTATTTAAGATTTGAAGTAACATGACAAATAATTCAGTTCCTTTATAATGAAAATAAAAATTTATAAAACTCGTAAATAAAATGTGAATTAAAAATCAGTTCATAGAAAGAGACATAGGGAAATTAACCAAATTAATAGAGTAAAGTTGCATGAGGGCAATGAGGTTTATGAGTGAGAAATTATTCATTTTGTATTTACTTGTAGTATAAAATTGTGTTTAAACTCTTCTGTCACTCAGTTGACCCATCATGATGTTGATGATGATCCTAAGCAGATGTCTGAACTCCAGACACTCCTTATTTATCAAAGACAATGAACTAGTCCTCCCTCGCAGAAATAGTTTTATTGGCAGTCTCCTGACTCGCTTCTCCCTCCACTGAAACTGTAAAGGCCATTAGAACCAACAAGAAATGTCTATTCGAAAAAAGGGTCAGTTATAAAACAATGCGGATTATTTTTATTTAAGTTAAAAATTAGAGAGGCATTCAAGTAATAAAAATAAGTGTCAATACATTACTCTCCTAATACATTGATTGACGATGATTTAATTTTCATATACAATTTATAAAGGCACAGAGTAACTGACCACATATACATTCTCTGTTACTACCATTCAAGCAACTGATATTTCGAACTGTTTGTACAAAGATATAATAATTGAGTAATTAGGATAGGAATAGCAATAAACTAATAAATTTGTATGTATATCTAACTTTTCTTTCATTGCACCTTGTAGCATGGTAACCAGTCAGCTCCCACTAAAAACCGCGCGGCGCTAAAAATTGTGTAGTAATCTATGGTCGGGTTTACCGTCAACCCGACGGACATTTTCTTTCTCAAATACTTACATTTTAAAATTAGTATGTATGTTCTGAGTGTAACTGAATAAATTCATGCTAAACCTGTATAATACTCCAATAAAAAATAATTTCATGGAGCCATGGGCGTACTGACAGAAGGACACGGACACGATATGAGATATATGTCTTCCAATGTGCTTGTACTGCTTTTCTTGTTAATTATGAGAGTGTAATAGGCGAAAAAAGACTCCGCCCTGAGCCATAAAAAAATCTCCTTTCCCGGGCAAAATAAATGTATTTCTCCGTCCCCCCTCCCCCCCCCGGACCAGAATCTGGGTGCACTCGTGCATGGAGCAGTCTTCAATTTTCAGCTTCAAAAAAATTTTGAAACATACTTATATATCTGTATAATATAAAGTATCATACTCATATTTACGAATAAACACTTGTAAAATTCGAAGATAGTTACAGTTAGGTCAATAACTTTACCTTACTTGTAACTTTTCACGAATTTTGATTGATTGTATGATTCGTTGAAAGTAGTTTTCCCTTACCCTGAGAGCTATAGAAGTATTTCGTAAATCGGTCGATTCCATTATTTATTTTTTATCAAATTAAGCTCCATCTTTTTTTATTAGGGGTTTGTTTACATTTAACTAGAAAGCAATACTCGTTTTATTTTGTTTATATACAAATTAATAATTAAAATCTCTCCCGCCGTGACTAATTTTATCATAGACAATGGTTTGCGAAATTTCGATGTTGCCACCCCATAGTAAAAATTCCTTTAATAATATTTAAATTAATTAAGAACCATTTACATACTTACCAGACTTATCATATCGGAAGGTAATGAAATAGAAATATTGGTACTCAATGTTTTAATAATCATATGCTCACAATCTAAATACAGTGTACAGTT
>DWPA01007218.1:0-10472 GCA_018251375.1 Calpodes ethlius | reverse complement strand
ATCAACAAAATTACAATGATTATGTGTTTTTATAATCATAAAATAATAGGATTGGAACTGTACATTATTCAAAGTAATCGGATTATTTAAACGTATTGCGACGCATGCAACTTGTTGGTTGGTAACACTATCGTTTTAAATGCACGTAATAATAGTAAAACCATAAGAATAATACGTAATATTAATAATATTCGACATGCCAGTTATTTAACCAGCCAGTTATTTTTTCCTTCACGGCCAAAAACATAACAAATAATAACAATAGTGTAGGCCCATAACATTATTCCCATGATATGATGCAGTAAAATAACAGAGGCCATAGTTGATACGGTTATATAGATTGTACGTGATTGCCACTTGAGCAGGGCTACCAGTACGATGAACTAATTGTTCTCGTAATTGTATATTTCAAGATCTCTGATTACGTAATTGAACCTTAAAATAAAAAACTTTTTAGAAATAATTTGTAACAAATATAATTATTTACTTTGTACATGTTTGACATTTTTAAATTTTGAATATAATAAATGATATAGGAACTTTATTCTTATTTTTAATTTCTATGTTTGATATAATAGTTGATATACCCATATTATATAAGAAATAGAACGTATCAATATTTTTTTTACATAGGTGCTGCTTATTCCTATAAAAAATCTCTTCCAGCCGACCTTGGAATGGACACCCGGTATATATAAATATCTATCTAACAGCCTTTTAAAGTCCACTGCTGGACATAGGCCTCCCCTAATTGGCGCAACTCCGACCGGTCCTGTGCTCTCTGAATCCATCGGTTTCCCGCCATCTTCTTTAGATCGTCAGTCCACCTGGTCGGGGGGCGACCTGTACATCTTTTGCCGAGGCGCGGTCGCCATTCAAGGACTTTTCAACCCCTGTTCGAATCCAACCTAAGGTTAGGCAAGGTCACCAACCGGCCACGCACCCTTAATAAAAGATGCCAGACCTTCCCTTCAAGATCTTCAATATAATTTTAATCATGTTATCTTTAGAAATAAGCCCTTTTATTTAAAATGTTTCGACCGTGTCTTACGATTCTTTTGAAGCATAATGTTGATAAATTGGAAAAGAAAACAATATGGCCTAGTTGGTACCTGTCTCTAAGTTAGGAGTCCTGGGTTCGATTCACGTAAAGGTATATTTAAGTGATAGATAAGTTTTTGTTCTCAGTACATGGGTATTAATGATATATATTACCGCCTGCGACATAGGAAATTCTATTACGGAGGTATAAGTGTGTAAGCATTTATAAACAATCATTAAAAAGTATTTTAAGATGAATATCTGACTGTCTGAGCGTCTGTTATATCCCATTGTGATCACAATCCAGAACTGTGCCATTCCTGGGCTCAAGTCTCCTCTCACAATGTGAAAAGTAAAGGCCGTAGTCCACCACGCTGACCAAGTGTGATTTCATACACCTTTGAGAACATTATGGAGAACCCTCAGGTGTGCAGGTTTCCTCACGACGTTTTCCTTCACCGCAGCAAGTGATAATTAACTTGTAATACGCACATAACTTCTTGAATATTAGAGGTGCGTGCAGGATTCGAACTTACGCCCGACCTTCGTAAAACCAACGTTCGAACCACTAGGCTATCACTGTTGCTATGTATGCGTTACCTCTTATATACTATTATTAGTAGTGGTATATTAGATGTGATAGAGTACCATCTGATGGTCGTTTGTCGTCATAAAAAGTGAAAAAGAGAGCAACATTATGGCAGCTGCTTTGTCATACGTTAATCATTATTTTAAACGAAAGTAGACTTGTCACTTCCATTATTCTTCATTGTTTTTATAAACACGTAAAGTTTAATTTTAGATGTAAATTGTCCGCAACAAAACAAATGAAAGGAGTGAAACAGTGATGTACCACTTTTTACTGCTTATAATTTCAATGCTTAATATATTTTTGTCATACTTCCGGACAACTTTTATTGTGTTTTATATACATGTAAAAGCAAAAAAAATACCTAGTCAGGATATGATAAAATCCAGTTCAAAAAATAAAGATAAAAAAAAAATTAGCCGTGCAAGTCTATGGCGTTTCATTGGCCACATAACACACTTAATTATCAAGTTTATATTGTTCGAAATATGAATATTATGTTATGTAGTTGTCCTGTATATACGAATATAGTTATATATATAGGCTAAGAGAAAAGTTACAAATTACTTTTTTTCCTCTGTCAGTGTTTTTTCTCTTTCATAGTTATTGAGCTTTAGTTTTATCAGTAATACAATTAAGATATTATTAAATAAATAAAAGTTAATCGAAATTAAATATTCAATACTGATTATTGTCGAATTTTGACTAGGCGATCGTTAATATTATCAATTCTTTAAAGTCGTATTTTAAACGTTCTTTGTATATTATAGTAAAGACTTACTACAGTAAAAAAACAAGATAAGATTTTTAAAGGTCCTTAACTTTAAAATCGAAAAGTTTACATGAGTTTTACTCATTATGGTAAAGCCTTATGCACAATCAAAAACATCTTAGTGACATTAATTAATTGCATATGAATAAAATTTCAAAAATATTAATTAATCTATCGTTGTCAGAGATAAATGAAATAATTTTCAGAATTTAAACTTTAATCAAAATTAATTAGTCTGGTTACAAAAGTTACATATTTTGAACACTTGAAAGTTTTAACAATTTCGTAATTAATTTACATAATGACTTTCGTAAATATTATTATAGTTTATAACTACGTCTCCTGTTCATTATTAAGTAGAAACGGGACTTTACTTGTTTATTTAATTAAATTATGTTAAATTCTTATCTTTATATATAAATTTTGAATTATCTTATCTTTAAAATGGAACTATTCAATGAAAGATATTCAGGAAATCTATTATTTAGATCTTAGCGTATTTATTGACGCAACAAATTATACAGCGATAGTTTTTTGTTTATTTGTCTGTTTTTCTGTGCGTTCCTTTCGACTAAGTGCCACAGAAACCGCACAAAGTAAATTTTAATGCGGTTTTCACTGTCATAATGTAATACATGTGAGTTAAATTAAAATGTAATGTTTATTTTATATAAATTCTGTGTCTAAGAATACATTATAAAGAAAGACAGCATAAATATTTTTGAACAAAATTATTCAAATTGTTACAATCGATATTCTTAAAGTCAAATCATTAATCGATAATCGTCGTATTGTAAATCATAATACTCCTCTGCTAAGTCATAACTCGATTCATAATGGATAATTTGCAATTGCACGATTGATTTCGAAAACAAAATTATCTTTTCACAATGTCTAAACGTTCTCATTAAATCGGTTATCTATCGGAAGATGAATGATTCCTTCATCTCATGGGTAACAGTTGTCAGAGGAAAGTATGACAAATACAAATTATGTTAAGTCATGACAACTCAGTCAGGTTTTGTTATAACGATGAATTGGTCGTAGTTATGCAGAATAAATCCAACCACAAAAATTTGCTTATGAAAAAATAGGCCTTTTAGTAAAATTATTATGTAACGAGACTATAGCTTGATTATTTTTTTTGGCCTAGATATACCAAAAGGTGACGTGGAAATGCATTAGTGGTATAACTAAAAAAACGGTTGTTGTGGATTGGATATATTTTGCATAGCTACATCCAGTCCATATTGTTAACTTTTGTTGTTTTGATTACTTGATATATTTATGTTATACAAATTATGTTGAAAAGCTTTATTTTGTTGACCGTAGGTAATTGAATTTGTGAATAACTATGAAACTGGCAGCCATTCAGCAGTAATTCTTGTCTTTCGACGAGGCTTTTTTAGTCGGTTTGACAGACAGGAATATAGAAAAGTCGATTGTGACGCTTGATATTATAAAATTAAAAAGAAAACTAACAATATGAAGTAAAAACATAAATAAACGTACAGTAACATTTATAATATTGCGTCTTACGTACTTTTTCATTATATCAACTCAAAACGTCAAAACACTAACTTTTCGATATTTATCATACTATTTCGTATTTGTCTACCTCTCTAACCTAACCTAACCTAACTGTTCGATAACGTACGGAATGTAAGGAACGTGATTCGTTTCAGGAACTATCCTACTGTTAGACTTTCTATTGTTTCACAATATAAAGGCATAAACAAAAGCTATCGGTCGACAAGAGGTCTGTACAAATTGACACAAAATATAAGAGGTTCAAGAAAATTTTACGTAAATAATCCGAAATTTAAACTTTATCACAAATCAAATTGCAAATTATCGAACTGATAATTTGTTTCTAATACAATATAATTTTTAATATTATATTAACGTAAATCGTACCCGAATCTCCCCGTGTTAAATCAACCATTATCCGATTAGTCTTCGTACAAGCATGAATAATCAAAAGATTCCAAATTTATTTCTTAAGGAAAGTAAGTAAAAGATAAATGCGGGTAAGGAAGGGATGTTAGGCCCTAGTTCTCTTAAGTAATGGTCTCCGTAATCCATAAAGGGTAAATTGTACCCAAGCTGAGCTATCAGGAAAGTCTAAGATTCTCTAGGGTTTTAACAAAGGGTCGGCAGGATAGTATTAATAAATTATGAGTGTTTAAAGGAGAAATTCTGTGAATGGTCTAGGTATACTTAACTTATATTTTCTATTCTTATCTGGTGTAAATAATAAAAAATTAGGGAGCAGTCAAGACAGACAGATTATAACAGTTATTAAAATAAACAACAACTTCTGTCACGTCAGCTAGTAAATATATAAATTATATTAAATTTTCATTATTACTTTATAACTGTTCAAAGTATTATATTATTAGACCATTTACGAACTATCTTTCTAATTTCTTAAAGCCATTTTTTCTGTTAGGTCTTCATAAGCCATTGACCTACTTACAGTTTACTTTCAGTATGTGTTTATTGCCTCGTGTGTAATTTGCCAATGGTATAGCTAAAGAAGTATATAATTATGTATCTAAGAATACATTTCAAAAGGAAACTCTAACTTGAGTAATGTTTTAAGAGAATATAATAATAATCTGGCGGTAAACCCCTTTGTGTAATTTGTTGTACCGCAAGACGAGACGAGAAGTGAAACGCCGCAAATAAGGTACATTATTTTAATAGGTATTTATTAAAATTCTAAAACAAATTACGCTGGCGTGTAAAATTTTAGAAAGTTAATTTCCCTTTCGACGAAAAATCTCAAGAATAAAAACTGTTACGAGTTAAATTAAAAGATTCATTAGCAATAATAATAGTATATACGCCTAATTGCTCATCCTCGAATTTTCCTGTTTGAGGTTTAAATATAAAAAAATAGCTTAATGTTTAAATTATAATGAAATAAATAAGTTGTTAGAATTTATAAATAAAAACACTTACCTAAAAGTAGAAAAGTTTTCATCTTTTTTTCGTATAGCAACACAGCACAGAATTGAAAGACTGAACGACAAGGAATTCGAATTTGAAATTGGAGCGTTTATTTTCTAAAATGGCGGCGACGTACGTCGCGCGTTACCGCCGAGTCGCGTATGTTATTCTACGCGCACGCGCATCGCCGGGAAAACTACGTTCACTTTCTACGTTCTGTCTGGTGGGGTGGCCCTAGGAACTCCGGGAAGCTAAGGGTTTGTTGACACTGGACATACAAGCGTACGAAATCAATTGACAGTAATTTGTATCGGCTAGAATGTGCATCACATTGTTTTACGATTTGAATTGGTGTTTAATGAAAACTTTCTCAGACGTTCCATCACTATTAAGATTAAAAAAAATACTATATCACTCAGTAGTAACCTAGCATTTTATATAAACTTATAAACATACGTCTTTATAATGGAGTGATTCAACTAAGCAAGAGATCTTCTCATAGGAAGGAGATGTTTTTCGTGAAAAAAAGTTTTGATGGCCCCGTAGCCTAGTTGGTAGTCACCCTGCCTGCGAAACGGCGGGTCCTAGGTTTGAATCCCGGCTGGGGTAGATATTTACGTGACAGATAAATATTTGTTCTCGGGTAATGGGTGTTGGTGACGTGTTAATTATGTTGTCCATGCCACCCGTGACACAGGGAATCCTACTGCGAGGGTATGAGTGTGTTAGCGTTAATACGATGAATACATAAAACTATACCATGACGACGCTCCATTGCGATGTGGAAAAAGGACGAACAAAAAACACAGTTTCCCATTTATAAATATTAGTATGGATTACTCCATAGTCATTATTGAAGACCATTGTCTAGACCAGTGATTGTTACTACGACAGTTTGATGGAGTGTATTTTGATTACACGTGCCAAGAATCGTACAGGCGAACCAGACTCGTTCTTGTTGATCTAAACCTTGCTATCTATAACATAACCAGCTTGTTTACCGTAGAATGGCAGTTTTACCCCCACAGGGTAGTTATCTCTAGGTTGCTCTGTACAATATTGTTTTCGATAGATGTAATGAGTAATTTTTTTTTATAATTTATTCGCTTATGTGTGACCAGATACTCTAACTGTATTATATTACCTTAATATACTTATTAAGTTTATTGTAAGCTGCAGTAAGCATTTATTGTTTTTTTTTTAATTGGTTCCAATATTAAATATTCAAATGATTAATTATGTATTCCGATAATATTCCTGCCAGTACGATATAAAGTGAAATTGTCGCAAAATTTGCACGGTTTTGCTACCCGTTCTTCGTTATTACTTGTCTCATAAGTTTTCAATTTAACCCTTTACATCCCCGTAGGTATAAGTAAATTTTAAGCTACGATCCTAATTAAAAACCCTTGTCGCCTTTATAGTACAACCCAGTCAGGGATTCGTGTTCTTGAAATATGTAATGATATTAATTTTCTGTGTAATTATGTATCGGATAATGCCTATGTTTCGTCAGGCGTTAATGAAATGCACTATACACTAATAAGATTTTAACTATTCGCTTTAATCCCTCTATCGGATATATTTTTAGTTCTAAAATAAATATTGATTTAGTTATGTTTATTTATGCAACATATTTTGTTTTTTTTTTTTACCGGGAAACGCATTAGTTATGACTTTAATGTTGCTGACGTCAATGGTCAGCAGTACCCACTTTCCACCATGTGGATGATCTGATTATTAGTCGCCTTGCTACACAAAAGAATATATATCCATAAAACAACAACATATATTAAAATGGATTAGTTTCCGTGGGATTAATAGATCTTAGAAACTGTGTATGAAGATTTTATTAACATATTATTAAATAATGTTATTCCAAATTTAAAAATTAATTACTTTTTTAGATTTTGGTACTAGGAAACAAGTTTCCAAAAACGAAGCGGAGAAGGCTTACTAGTCAATAATATAAAATCAAAGCTTCAACAAATATAGTTTGTTTGTTGTTGTTGCAACGAACAACAAAATCTGTTGTCAGAAATATTTAGATACGGTATGATTTTTTTTTACATAATGCATTAATCAAAAATGTATTATCTCTTTTAGAGATATTCGTGTGAACAGACAGAATAACGAATTCGAATCATTAATAAAGTCCATTTAGCCTTGATTTAAGAAAGGTGAACGGTACACATCCAGACATATGAACGAGGTATACTTATTAAAATAATTGCAGTATGTATCAATATTAAAATAACAGTATTGTCAGAATCATATTGGTACATAACCCAGTAACCTCTAATAGGAACCTTTTGTTACCGCAAAGTGCATAACGAACAAAGGTGGTTAGATTGAACTCAATGATATATGGAGTATCTAAGGCTGAATTTCCACAAACGAGGCTGCAAGGTTACGCGCGAGAAAAAAACCACTAACAGGAATACTTAATGTTCTTAATTCTATACAATACAATAATACTTTATTTTAAACCAGTAAAAATAGTTCCATTTATATATTAACATCTCTTAATATTTAATCTTATAATTATATAATTTTTCCTCGCGCACCGCCTCGCTACCTCGTATATCTATAGTGGAATTTCAACCTAACTACCTAAACGTTACAAAAGTGTTTATAACCTTCGAACAAATTTACAATTTCAATTTGGAATCCGACAAAAACCAACAGAACATTATAATGACATTATTGTATCACTAATCGTACATAAGTCCTGTAATCATACGAGTGTAACCACGCTCATATTTTTTACTTCACAACAAAACCCAACCGCAAGGCCGGAATTCTGGCAAGTTCTGTCATTAATCTTAACATTTCCCAATCGTATGAGCACCTATTCAGCGGTTATTCACATCCTAAAACAAACACTATGTTTCACGGACATTTCGCAATCGTAACTGGATCACTGCTAGTCTGCTTGGCGTTATAATTAACCCACAATAGATCGAGGTGGACTATCAGGCATCATTAGAACGTAAGCCTGATTACTGCACGGTTACGACATTGATGTGATGTGTTATTATTTTCTTTTACATGCTTGGTTCATCGGTAGGATGTCACGACATAACTTGCTCACGCGAAGTTGTCTTTATTTACATGAAAACAGTAAACTAAGACTCCTATACATTGATCAAGGAAAAGGAAAGTTTCTAGGTTTAGAAACGGACAACCAGAAATAACGCTCCAAGCCCCTCAACCCTGACCCTGCCTAATTCTTGATGAAATATGCTGATTCCTTTAGTGTAACTAATGTCCGTGGATGCCGGTAACCAATTACTTTCAGATCGCTTGTCTATTCTCTCTCGTCAGCTATTACTTAAATATCAAGCTACCTTAATATACGAATAAGATGTCACAATTAACGCTCGGTATGATAAATCACGCAGTTTAAAAAGAAATACGAACTAAGCACATTTCTATGTGGTTTATCTGTTCGATTGTACTTTATGTCATAAAATACACATAGAACTGAATATCGATACATGTTTACAACCCAAACATCTCATTACGATTCATGAACTCTTTTCGACACGACTATATCGTAAACAGTTCACCAAGATCTATTCGTTTATATCTGCCGTATTTACATTGAGTGTACCAATACATAACCTCAGCGCTACGTCTTGGAATTTAATTTACATTTAGTTCCAGAATCGTCTGTTATGGAGAATCGAAGTTGAAGACACTTCGCGCCGAGCAAAAGGAACGCAAACAAATAGGTGGAGTCTCCCCTCGGAATGTAAAGTTCGAATCTTCAGATTCCTGGATACTTCGAATGGTCGTGCGAATTCTGTTCCAATATAATTTGATTGTTGAATGACGTAAATTGAATTGTTATTCCGGCATTCTACGAGCCCGTCTGCACTAGAATATAATTTAGTTTTAATACAATTTCAAACACAATTATATACGTTAGTAAAGTATTTTGTGTTTACTAAAGACTTGTTTTGTGTTGTGTTTTGTTAGTAAAAGTATGAGTTATCTTTCGAGTTGTGAATTCTACGTATAGACTTTTTGCAACATCACTATTTCTAATTCACCTTTTATATCCAATGTATTTTTAGCTGTATGTGTGATGTATTTTACAATAAACAACATTTTGTGAATATGGAATTACACAGTAGCAGATTAATGCGTCTATCACGAGTTCATGTTTGTTAGTTGACCTTAATAATCTGATACCAAGTTAATAGAGAACCATCCATACCACGATCGATCACAACTAACAATCAATCATAATGTACGCCGCGAAATGATCTGCGTAGAGCAACTTTTTCGCCGTATTGTACATCAGTAACATTTGAGAAGAGATGAGTTAATTAGTATATTTTTATATTTCACTATAATTTAGTTTGATAATTAGCGATGAAATCATTGGTTGTAAAGTGGATTAGCCTTCGTGTTCACTAAGAATATTATGACATCTCAGTGGTAAGAACGCATAGGGTTGTTAAAATCAATTCATGAACAATACTTGAATAAAATCCACCACAATTCTTTTGTCATAATCGGCACTTGGAACAGCGAGCTTTTCTACGGAACGCATAAGTCCGGTTCATGGTCAAATAGAAAGAGAGGATCGATTGATGTGTATTCCCATCTTTCTCTTTAGCATTGTTCTAGACTATAGTGAAATATGCCGCATTAAATGAACCAATCACAATGTAGAATTATTATAATTTCAAACTTAATAATGAATAACAATCCATTGTTTAAGCGACATAGATAATTGATTAATAAATAAATACAATTAGCATTAATTTTAAATAAAAATTGTATAGTATAAGTGAACGCTAAACAAACTATGAATTATTAGCGTGATTCCTGAAATGTTTGGGCATAAATATCCATCTTATAAAAACAACAAACGAACATAAATAATACTTGAATCAATTGAATACTTAAAAGATTTGCTCATGTCTAATAAATGTAATCTAATTACAATCCATAACATACCGTCCCACTACTGGGTTCTGGTCTCCTAACACAGTGTGAGGCGTACAGGCTATAGTCTACCATGCTGCAGCGCTGGCCACGTGCGGATTGATAGACTTCACACAGCTTCGAGAACATTATGGAGAACTCTCGGGTGGGCAG
>DWPA01007217.1:0-10475 GCA_018251375.1 Calpodes ethlius | reverse complement strand
ATGACCAGAAAGTTCATACGTTTATTTATTAATTGTATTTATTTGTTAATTATATCACAAAGTCATAAATTGATTGTTTAATTATATCGATCAGACAATTTATATATGTCAACAAACATTAAGAACTTTCAAATCTAATCTAAGTATGGTAATCTTACATATGTCTCATAATGAGGTGGTAACCAAATTATGTGAATGTGAAAAAAATTACAAAATAATTATAATAATAAATCGACTTATTAAATACGAATATTAATTAAATATAGTTAACGTCAATGCTTAAACATAATAATAAAAATATACACACAGTCAACAAAATAATTATTAATTACAATAATCCTGGAAATAAATTATTTTAACATGTATGTATTATTTTAAAAAATAATTCACGTTAAAAAGTAATATTGTATTTATGTTCGGTCTATTAAATCATGTCTTATAAACTTTTTTAAGATCGCTCTAAGACGTAAAAATCCTTTAAGGATTTTGGTAGATGATTAAATAATTTTGAGGCTATACAAAATAAATGTTATTAGAGATTTGTTTTTGCAGTTTCACTTGTCATTACACAATCATTATAAAGTCTTACATTTCAAACTATATCTATTTTACGAGAAATCTTAATTGTGAACGAAATTCGGTCAACGAGTTAGTTACACTGTCATTATTCCACGTTCAATTTCCGTTCAAACTGACTTAGGTTTCCACTCGGCTGAAGAAATATTTGAGGATTACAATCAGAACGTATTGAATCATCGTGGAGAACGGTGGCAAAGCTCGCTCTGGGTAAATACATTAGCGCTATAACTATAAGGAAATGGTCCAGAACGGTTCGATTCGACATTTTCATCGCTTACCGAATTCTGGATAACGTTTGGTTTAATAGGTCCGTGATTTCTAATTGTATTTAAATGCTAACACACTCATACCCCCGCAGTAGGATTCCCTGTGTCGCGGGCGGCATGGACAACACAAGTAACACGTCACTAATACCCATGACCCGAGAACAAATATTTATCTGTCACATAAATATCTGTCCCGGCTGGGAATCGAACCCAGGACCCCTCGCTTCGCAGTCAGGGTCACTACCAACTAGGCTACGGGGCCGTAGGCTATGAAGCGACGAAGAAAAAAGTCGACAACATTTTTATTGCTGTGAAGTTATTGTATTACCACGCGGGTGAAGCCGTGGGCAACATCTAGTAATAAATAGTTTAGAATTATAAATTAAATCGACTTAAAAAAATTTAAGTAAAACCTTTCAATTATTTGTTTCTTAGTTGTATATTCGTTTATCACTTTGTTTGCATCGACCTCGATATTTAAAGTCAGCCTGTCAGCAATCGATATGATATGTAGGACAACTATTTTTAATGTTATTATTTCGAACAAATAACAAGGTACCAACAAGTAATGTTGATATAGATTGTAAAATGTTTGAAACTTTACTTTTACGATTAACGATTGCTTTTATAACCATATCGTCTTCAAGGTAATCTCTAAACACAAATACTAAATCAGTTAATACTCCACACAATTCTAAAAGAAACAAACAATACCTATGTTCAAATTTCTGTAAAATTACAACATTAATACGAACTAAATTTAAATTAGATGGTATTAATGTGGAGGACATTGTATATCCTAATAAAGTGGTCACCGAAATACCCGCATATAACAACACGAGGGCTTAGCGCGAGTTCACACGGCCTTCTAATAAGGCTAAGGCTCGTCCATAAATTTTCTGAGGCCCATAAATAAGGAAAATTGGCCACCCATGTCGTGGAGTATCAAATTGCTGAACAAATATGTCGCGTTGTGAGGGAAAACTACCAGGATACGCTGAAATTGTAACGGGACCGACGGTAATTGGGTGTTTTCGAATAAGTTATTTTACTTAAATCAACAAGGAAAGGATTAACAAGCATACATGTTTATATATACATAGCAAGAATAAATACAAGACTCAATACAAGTGCAATGTCGACAAAACTTGAGTGATTATAAAGCAATACGTGCGGTGCGTTTATTGACATGAACAGCCGAGGTTCGACCGACGACGGACGATGTACGATCGCCGTGTGAATCATTTTTGCGTTTTCATACGCTCGCCGTTGTCACTGCGGTCAAATTTCGACGATATATACGTAAAAGTAATCCACCGCGCGTTAGTTGCGTGATCCCAGCGTAATCAAATCTCTGTCGCTTCTTTCTGTCATAATAATGAATTTTTTTTAGTACATAGCTAAAAAAATCCTAGCTAGAATTAGATACTAATTGACAGTACCTAGCTGATCTTTTTGTATTGTGAACATCCTTAGATAAGAAGACTAATAATATATCGGTTATTGTGGTAATAATAAAACTTTTATATTACTTGAAATATATCAGCTGCAGAAGTACTTCACTACTTACATGCAAATATAGCTTACGAGTGAAATTTTAATTCAAGTACCTAACGGACACTGTTATTTTCGACGTAACTTCAGTAAATTCGCCGGCAATATTTTAAACCATCAACAAAATCGACCTGATACAGTTGCAAAGTCTAAAAGTTATAAAAGTGAGCCAAACAAAACACCATCAATCATCCAGAATTTCACGATACGACACAAAAACTCGCGTTCAAATACTTTAAGAAATCAGCAGTTTGTTTCAGTGAACTGAACACTGCGTTCATTTATCAAAAGTGCCAACTTTGGCTTAATGGAGCCACCAAGCTTTGCCAAGCGGTGGTAGGCCGATAGTCGTTTCAAATTTAGAAGCAGTAGTTTTGAATTCTAGAATTTTATTAGCTTTTTTTCTTCTTTTATGGGATAAGGATAGCAAACAAGCTATGTCACCAACCTTTGCCGCCCATGGACACCTGTGAAAAACTTCGAATAAAACTGTCGGAGGTACTATAGTTAGTAAGTTTATTAGTATTAGGCGTTAGTAAGAATTTCGGTTTGTAAATATTCATTAGTAAGAGGCCTGTGAACGTAGTTAGTAAGTTAGTTGTGTAAGTATTAGTTATAATCCTGTTAGTAATCGTCAGTAATTTGTTCCATTCTAAGTTGGTTACAGATGCATTGCTGGGCCTGTGGACAGATGATCGGCTTTTTATAAGTATTACCGGCAACCTAGAGCATCCTTCAAACCGGAACACGATTGCTTTAAGGTAACTATTATACGATAGAAATAGTTAGGGGGGGGGGGGTATTGGACTACCCCGGGTAAACCATAGATGGCCTCTATCACCTTCACTATTGTATATTGTAATTTAATGCAATATAATATAATGTAATGTAATCTAGTCTAATCTAATCTAATGTAATATAATGTAATCCAATCTAATCTAATGTTTTTCTGTTCTTGGTCTGGGTGTATGTGTCCTATCTTCGTGTGTTGTCCATGACACCTACAACACATGTTATCCTAGTACGAGGCTATTAAGATGTAGCATTATTTATTTTATTTTTGAATTCACAAATAAGATCCTTAACATCTGCATCAGTAGTACAAATTTAATATCATTTTCTAACACAGTCATGTCTCAATTCATTCTACAATTACAATTTACGGTATGCAAATATCCGAGTTGAAATTGTAATTCAGGCCATTTCCAAGTAAGGATATACAATTAACCTAATTTGAGCCATTAATAAAGTAATGGAGGTGTTTTCTAATTGGATTTCTGTTCTACTCGATAATTAGTTCACATTAATTTTATTAATTAAAATATTTAGTTTAAAACACCCCAATGTATTTGTTCTGAAGGAAATAATCATTACCGAATCTCTTTGATCATTTGTTCACCTTATTGTTTCTGGGCTTTTGTTTGTAATACAATTTGTTTGTATAAATTGTAGCTGGTAGTCTTGGTTTATAATGAAATTGTTTTTATCAGCTATTATAAGAAAGTATTTTTATTTTATTTTTTTATTAGGCTTACCAAAAAATGTTACAAAAATAATAATAAACACTGTAATTAGCTAAATGTACAATCACTTACTGGTAAACACTACATGCTTTTATAGTTATTTAATCTATATAACTATATTATAATAGTGCTTAAGTTTTCTAACATGCAAACGAAAAAAAAAGAAAAAATCAAAAATAAAACTTATAATTAAAATAAATATCAAAATGATGATATCAAGGGTTAGTACCGTTAATGTGGAATTTTGTTCATTAAATGATGACAAAAAAGATGATTTTTTTGTGAAAATAAGTCAAGTTTATGTTTCTTTTGCTCCCGGGTGGGATTTTGTTGCTATTGCATTCACGATTATCACGATCTCAATGCATTTTTTGTTAATGTGCAATCGGACCTTTTGTTACTTCTTTCTATTTGTACGAACTTTGCCATTAATATGTAAGTACCGAAGTGAAATACGTCAAGAGAATCTTATCATCCTATTCGTTAAAGGCTATGCTGAAATGCCTAGTAATTTTGTCACGTCTGAATAAATGACTTCACCGAAACACGTCTTAATAATCGCATTAAAACTTGTTCACATTAATGGAGTTCTTTGTATTCAATTTTATTTCCCGTTAATTGATATTAGTGTGCTAATGAAACGTTCTATTAATGTGTTTATTAACGTATCAATTTACGCTATAGACTGTTGACAACATAAGTGTACCGTCATTTTAAACGCATTAATTAACGCGTTAGAACGCTGGTGATGCATAAGCATAAGGATGGCTACGCCAACATTATATAATTACATTTCAACCTGTCTCATAATTGCTCATAATATCATAATTCCGCATCATAATCAAATCTCATAATTACTCTGGTTTACACCAAATAATTGACGATCGTATACAGCATTTTAAAGGCTTGAATTATTTATTTTTTTATGATACCAATATTGAGTTTTTAACGATATTTCTACGTGTATTTTATAATACCTACCTCACTATTGTATATAGCTTGTTGTATATGTATTACGTTTTTATATGCGTCCTACGATCTCGGCCAGAGGACAGTGAATGGAACGCAAGCGCTAATGTCATTAGACAGTAGTCTGTACCGAATACATACTAATTAAAGTGACTCTTATGTCCACTGAATTAAAGTCAACAATGTTGTGTCTCTGTTGATCTCAATGTTCCAAATATAAATTTATTGGCACTACTTACTTTCTCTTATCGCAAAGAACATACGCCTACGTATGTTTCATTGCTTACTAATAAGTTTCCGTGGTGTAGCGGTTATCACATCTGCCTAACACGCAGAAGGCCCCCGGTTCGATCCCGGGCGGAAACATTTTTTTTGTGGTAAACAAATTTAATATTTTTAATTATTTCACTACTTTGTAAAATTTTCACAAGTATTTTTTTTTATTTTATAATCAATATATTAATTTCCAGTATTTAACATAAAAAGCTATTTTCATGCATTGCCGACCGCAGAGAACATGTGGACCACGCGTTATAATAACTGGATCTCCGACAAGGCGACTATATCAGATAGTTTGTTACCGATTGCCAAGACAGAAATGAAAGTTTTTTTTATTAATTACAAATGAATGCTACAATCCCACCTAGGGATAAATGACGATGAAGAAGCCCTGGATGGTAAAGCGCATTAACTAAAAAAGCATCCTATTATCAAACGGATACATCGACGCGGGCAATTTGTTTAAATCCTTCGCAGTACTTATAATAAATAATAATAAAGTTCTGCTCAAATGCTATTGAAATTGTCATTATAAAAACATTTTTAGAAGGAGAGTGGTAGGTAGCACGAGAAAAATACCAACAAACGTGTACCGTCTGACTAAACAGGGTAATATAGATTCCGATGATTTACGAGGGAAAAGACCTGACACCATGACACAGTCTAATATCCAACAGAATTCACCACCAGCCTAGAATGGACTGTAGAACGCTCATCTTTTCACTCGATAATTCCGAACGAATTTTCTTTGCGTATTTATATACATAAAAACAATTAATACTAAATATAACGAACAGCAAAAAACAAATGAACGTCGCAGGTTAAATTCTATTCAAATTCTTTTTTCAAATTACGTAATACTGGCAAAGAGGCCCGTGAGTGTAGATAAGTAAAATGAATGTAGATAAAAAACTTACCACGTAAAGTATCTTAACATGCTCCCTCAATGCCCCGACGCAGCCCAACACGGCGGTGACCAGTAGGGCCAGGCCTAGAGTGAGCAGGAAGGACAGCACGCCGCGGGACAAGGCCGACTGCCGCTCGGGCCTGGCCTTGCTGTCCCGCAAATTGATGACGCAGATCGCCATCAAAATAAGAGCAAAAAGCTGTGGATTTGCAAAATTAAAATTTATTGGAAAATTCCGAATGGCTGATATTGGAATTTGGGATTTATTAGGACTTTTAGACCTTATGGGCGACGTCATATCACAAATAGGTGATACATAGAATATGACCATGGTTTTTTTTTTTTCAAAAATATTTGGAATTTTAATTAATGTTTTTTCTTATGTTTTGTTTATATTACTTTACTATTTAATTCTTGTCATGTTTGTTCATTCATGTTATTAATTTTAAGTTTGTTACTTATTTTGAGTTATATATATATTTTTTTTGATGCTATGTTTTTGATGCATCTGTATTGGCTGTGTTATATCAAAGTTCAATGTTTTTTCCTTTACAGTGAAACTTGAGATATGAAAAAAAGTGTCATTTTTCAAAACTCTGAGTAACTATAAATTAATGTTAAAGTGTTTATAACGATCGTCTTCAATTATATTATTTCATTTAGGAACCTTTTTTAAACGATAAGTCCTATAAAATCAATTGTTATTTTTTTTTATTTCGGTTGCAATGCCGAAGCTTCACTTTAAGGTAACGGCTAATAGAAATATTGTTGTAAATTTGATATAACTACATTGTCATCCATTATCGCTGTAATTAGAAATATAATAATAATAAATACCTAAAATTACTAACCCATCTCTGTTTTTTTCATAAGTGATGTTCTCATTATGTCAGATCCCCAAAACTTCTCAAAAATTATACGATGGCATCTACTTCACTATACAAATTACGCAAAAGCAGTATAAGATATCAGAATTTCCGTAGTATTTAAAATTATACTTATATTAAATAGTAGATAAAAAAGCTGATGGTCCATCTGATGGTAAGTGGCTACCATCACTCATAATTTTCAGTGACATCAAAGGCATCGCGGTAATTCCCCGGCCACGAACAAAAGGAAAGAAAGACAGCTCGGCAACTGGTAACTTGGTACTTCTTACTTAACTTTTATAATTCTAAGTCGCTGGTTACTATACTATAACTAACCACCAGTGCACTATTTTATTATTCAGTAGTCCTTGGTGAACTCGGAGCCAGAAATCAATAGCAGTATTTAAAACACGCTATCGAACGCCGCGATCGCTCGCATTTAAGCGCAATGACCGTTGTATAGGATAAATTGTTTATAATATACAGCTTGTGTGACAGTGACAATTTATTATAATTAAATTAACCACCATACACATTAGATATTACATACAGTGATGTCATCCAATATGACAGGCATAAAGAACTAAATTTAAGGTTCAATAATTGACAATTGAAACACGATGTTTCATGAAGTTAACTCAATATTAGTAAAAAGATTAAATTATTTTGCAATATTTCCTCTATATCAAGTTGAATGGCATAAGAAAAAAGATAAAAATCAGATATCAAGAATATGAAATACATACTGAACAAATATTTTTGAACGAGCACAGCTTTCTAGAAAATAATAAATGATATGATGAAATAAAAAAAATATTCTAAAACAAGCTTTACAAATATTAATTGAGATTTGGACTATAATTTACTTATTTGGCTGACTATATGTTTAAACGTTACTATTAGTACTAGAACACTCATTATAATTATAAGTAAAATAAATTAAAAATAAGTAATAGTATTTTCAAACAAGCTTAATATAATGAAACAGTTGAAAATTTCTTGTTCAAATGAGTGCATAAAAGTTTAAAATAAAGTAATAATTATCCCACCATGCTGTTGTAGTAACACGTTACAAGCAACATTTAGCAAGCTGATCATCGTATAGTCTTAAATCCGAACTTTTTATTATTATAAAGTTATTTTTCACGTTCTACTATTACTACTACTATTCACACTCAACATAGTCTGAAAATTAAAAATTATTTAATCATTTAAATTTTATTATGTACATATATATTTTATATCGACAAAGAAATCAATAAACTTTTATGAGAACACCATAGTCAAACGAGTTAAAAACCGAGAGAGTATTATCAGTAAATTATTTTTTATCTGTAAATTTTGTGGTACACACTGCAATCTTTGCACTTAATTAATAAACTATATAAACATGACAATTCGAAGTCAGTATTTGTGATATTTGTTTATGATAGAGAAACAAGTATTACAATAACAAAAAGGTAGCTCACGATGCATATGATGTTGAAGAGGGTGAGGAAGAACTTCATGCATCTGATGCTCCGAGGCTTCATGGTGAGAGGTCCAGCCGTTCCGGTGTGGTCAGTAACAGTGACGCGGGTACGGTAAGCTTCTACGTATATCGATCATTTGGTCCAAACCGTGTCATTACGAGACGTGGTCTTGGTCAAAGACGGAGCGGAAACAGTTCCAAGGATTATTAGTGCGATTCAATGTTTTAAATTAAGAATAAAGCCTGACGTTTTACGTCCTTTATTACGTAAATTATGTTATCTGCTTGTGTATCCGCTAATAAGAGTGATGCGAATAGTAATTCAGAAAGGTCGATCATTATGAGTGCCTATATCTTTTCTATGACGTACCTTAAGTCATTGCACCTCATGAATGAAGGACTCCGAATACTTTGTAACTAAACGAACTCATAATCACGCATCGAAATAAACTTGAGCAGCAATAAAACTAAGGCGACATAGAGGGAACGCGGGTGAGAGGCGCACACACTCCTCGCCTTACTTCACTCCTCAATTGCCATCTCAACTTGTCGCGAACATCACTAGTCAATCAGCTGATACGTATAAATGAAGTAACGAAGAGTTATTTTTATTTGATGCGATTTAAATATACTATTGATAAAAATAAAAATATTTTCAAGCAATTGTCCAACAGCGCTTGCATAAAAGTTATGCCATATCTAACTATTATCATTTCATCGCCAAAACTTACAAGGCCTTCAATAAGTGTTAGGATAGATATGATTACAAAGAGCAACTTTACTTTGAGGGTAATTAATAAATTATAAATAGAAAGTAAAAGATTTTTTATATAAAAGATGAGTTTCTATCTCTTTTTACGGAAAGAGAGAGAAGGAACAGTATTATTTATTATGTGTTCGCTCTTTCCTCCCCGATCTCCCCCCTCCTCCCTTGGATCAAAACCATTTGGTTCCAAAGGGCAATTAGAATCAAATCAAAACCTTTATAAGTGATTAACTGTATTATTCAGACACGGTGTTCGAATCGCTCTCCGCTTCGTACGATAATGTTCAGTGTTTTATATTCAGTGCGTGTGAATCCACATGTCGTTTTTCCTAGGCTACAATTTTCAAACATCCTTCGTAAAACCCAAGAAACATTTGCCGTCATAAGAAATCCTTTGTACAATTTGACAGGTGTTTCAAAACTGATATAATCTTTACATTCACACGAGTTTATGTCAAAGAAATGATTTTCAATAGTAAAAGATAGCAACATTCGTGGATGTTTCATTTAACTTTATCGATTCTAGATACAGCCGCCTAGTTACCTACATTCATTTACGTAAGGTTCAGATAGTTTCTTTTTTGTCCTAATGTGAAGCATATTGGTGTGGTAATATCATGCATTAACGATGACAGACACGCACACAAGTTTGACAGTGTTTTTTTGACAATGGTGGTATCTAACTCGTAGTAATAAAGAAAATGATGATCTTTTTTCGTTTATCAAGGTAGCCTTAAAAGGCGTCCTTGAAATGGTTACACACTACTTGTGAAGTTAAGGAAATTATTGTCAAATACGGAATATGTATATCCTGTTGAAATGTTTTTAAAATTTAATTTTTTAAATACATTATCGATAAAATTACATTCATAAAGAAATTATCGCAAAAAAACAAGTTTCCTTCTACAAAAATAATCTTAATAATTGTAATGTGTAATACGTTGCGGATGGCGCTAATACAGATTTAAGCGCCATGATTTAAATTATGCTCATCAAGACCATACATTTGATACTCTGGGTGAGTTACATTACATGACAACAGTTCAAGACTTTTTTGAAATTTCAAATTAGCGCCAAATATACTCTATACCACAATACCACAGATTAATAATACTAACGCCATAGTGGTAATTACTTTTCTCAAAAAAAAAGTGGAGTACTTTTGCTCGGGATGGTGTCAGAATTACAACAACATAATCTCATAGCATTTAAAAAATATATATAAAAATAAATTGCTGTTCGTTAGTCTCGCTAAAACTCGAGAACGGCTGAACGGATTTATCTTATCTTGG
>DWPA01007216.1:0-10475 GCA_018251375.1 Calpodes ethlius | reverse complement strand
CATTTCTGCGGAAAAATAGTTTATAAATAAACGCTAACACACTCATACCCCCGCAGTAGGATTCCCTGTGACACGGGCGGCATAGACAACACAAAGAACACGTCACTAACACCCATGACCCGAGAACAAATATTTATCTGTCACATAAAAATCTGCCCGGCCGGGAATCGAACCCAGGATCCCTCGCTTCGCTAGTCAACCAACTAGTCTACGAATGGTTACGATGTATATTTGAGCGTAATTAATGAAAGTGTTTAACAACAAAGCGTTGATTGGCAAGCAATGATAGAATAGAATCGACAACCTGTTTATTGCTGCTAATTTATCCCACGCGAGCGTAGCTGTTGTTATATAGTATATAACAAGTGTCACTTGAAGTCAAGATCAAAGTTGAACCAGTTATAAAATGTTTATGTTTATTACGACTACTTTAATGTCATATATTTTCGTATAAAATAATCGTTAACAATTGATTATCATACAAAGATGCTAATCCACACTAGAGTGAACGTGTTACTGGTAAAATTCGCACCTGCCATAACTTAATAAAGATACTTTTTATATTACATTTCTTCAAATTAAACTATCTTATTTTAAGGTTATAAAAATATATGTATATACAAAGCTCAGTTTAAAATATTTCGCTCGAAACATAGTGTTTCTTTTGTGATGTTGTAGATTTATAATTGATCCAGCCTTACTAAAAGTAAACCTTCCTAAAAATAATAGAAACCCAATCCTGATATGGTTATATATTTTGTATAATATATATAAATGATAATACTGCAGGTATAGCTTTCTTGCAGCCGATCTCAATTTTATTTTATCTATTCCCAATCGTCAGATGCAGAGCAACTGTTAAAAAGGCACAACATTGTAAATGTAAATACTAAAAAATACAACAATGTAAATACTGTTATTATTCACTTATTTATAGAATATGGTTAAATATATTAAGGAAGAGGCTAACAACTGTCTAATTTCCACATATTTATATATGTGTGAGTGTACCATGTACATATAGAAATGAATATTTCAAAGAATAAGTTCTATATATTTTATTTTTAGTTATAGTTACAGAGTCTCCAAATATAAATACATTTTATGTAGTTCCCGTAGGTTTCAATTGTGTTAGTCACTGAAGCTTTAAAGGACCAGGAAAGCATGATGTGGACTTAAACAACTCCAAGTCTAAGTATATGGACATGCTCATTTAAGTTCTTTGTATGGAAACATGTATTTGTAGAACTTTAATTGACTGAGGCCTCCATTGAGAAGGCTTATAAGGCGAGTATACACAAGAGGGACGATTTGCATGACATCCATCAGTGACCAGTTTTTTCCTTCGAGTGTAGGTGTGCAACAAAGAAATCTTCATAACGAATAGACCTTGAAGTTGAACTCTGCTGTTTTTATGTCTGCAATAAGAACTGAAAATGCGCTTAAACGAGCTACATCTGGTATGTAATGGTCTTGAATGTTTAAAATAACAATAATATTACAATTATCTTTCTCCATTTTACTAATTAATTACATTATACATTTTATAAGAAATATAAGCAAAATTCTAACTTTTGTGTGTACTGACCTGTCCGAAACTGACCTTCAAATTAGTCGGCTTTACTGTTTTATACTATACTTACCACCCGCCCCGTCTACGCGTGGATGTTATTATGACTAAAAAAATATAGTCTACGTCATTGAGTGATAACGTAAAAATCAACTGGTGAAAGAATTCCTTAAGTCTGACGAGTAGATTCAAACTTTACCTCCTACATATAAACCCACTCAATACTGATATAGAATAGGAGTAACGGACGTCTATTAGATTTATAATATTTTGTGTTGCGTTATAGGTATATTTATTGATAACTATATGTTTGTCGCGGCTCCGCCCGCGTGTGTTAAAAAAGCAGCAATAAAAATATTGTCAATTTCTTGCTATCAATGGTTGGTTACTAGGCAACGCTTTGTTGTTAAGCATTTCCTTTAGTTTGGCTGAAATATTTATGGTAATGGATCTTTCCATAAAAATGAGCTGTTCATTTGTGGCATAAAGTAGCCTATAGAACTTGTCGTCCTCCCAACTATCTCCAAACTAACAACCAAACCATAGCGAAGGTCCAACAAACAAACACGCTTTCACATTTATAATTTTAGTATAGATAATTAAAATAGTTAAAATGTATATAAAATGTAGATACATATAAAAGGTAATATTAATGATTATAACTTAGTATACATGTTAATTTTATTGTTTATATCTGTTCTTACAGTATGAACTAGTCATCTTTTGAGATATATTTCTCATCAACTATAAATCACTCATATAAAGTACTCTAATTATCTGTATACCGTTGCACGTAGCCTGGTTATTTAATATCTTCACATCAATTATGATTTCATCTGCCAGTAAAAACTTTATTCTTGGTTCGCCATAAATTAAGTTTTAATTCAGGTCTTAAAGTTTCGCAACGATCGCGATGAGTTCTTTGGTTCAATGGTGATTCATTAAAAAGTTAAATATATATGTATGGTATAAGAATCGATAATTGTAGAAGTGTACAACTTCTTCGCTCTTTAATTTCCTATATTTGATATCGAAGGAAATAGTGAAAATCTTCAATCAGTCCTGAGTAGTTTCATATACCTAATCTTTTGCGTGCTTTGCTTGCAATATCAGAGAGGGGAGCAATTTAAAAAGGCGGTTTTCTTATTTACTCTGACAGAGAATGCGCGAGTAAAATTCGACAATAAGATTACTTAATTTTCTGCATCGCGTAATAGCATAATCCTATTGGTGAATGTTGTCCTCGCGCGCCACCTCGCTGCCTCGCACATCTCTTAATTTCATCCTTATATTCGATGTCTCTGATGTTCACCACATTAAAAAATAATAAATAACGCTATACACTCATGTCACCACACTAGAATGGAATCATGGGTCGTGGATGCCATAAATATCGTGAGTGGGAAGAACACAAACACACCCAGAACGAAAGCAAAAATTTAAACACGTGAAATTTTAACACGTTCGTGGTAGCAAATGTGTCGCACGGGTCATCTTCATTCACGGATATCATGGACAGTAATAAACAACTAGGTATAACTAAATGACATCATCATTGTCTATAGATATTAACCAAGGAATGTGAGAATACCACTCACTGTCCCAAACGGTAAAGACACGAAATCTTTTAAAACTGTTTGCATAAGTATATTTATACAAAAGCTCGGAGTATTGAACAAATATAAGCAGCTAAACAAAGGCATAGTCAAATTTTGTCGTGTACCTTATGGTTATCACGCATAGTAAGTCTCAGATGATTTTTTCCTGTGTACTAAAACTCCAATGGCTCGCGCTACGTTAACGACTGGCGATATTTTTATCACCATCCTGACCTTCACAATGCACGGTAAATATTAATATTCTAGAGTTAGCTTACTGATGTATGTACTATATTTACCGCCACTGTTAAGACTTTTCACAGATGATTAAGCCTTCATGACATAAACCTATGTTTCATTCAATGAACAGTTGCAGCCTTAGCAGTCTTTACATATTTACAAAGATAAATAAGAGAGGAAGGAATTACTCAGGAAAGAATTATCACCCTCTTCGATATATAGGAGTTGCAAATATCTTAAAGACACTGCCATTGGTATTTGGGCTTTGATTTCGGACGTCGCTTGGAGAAGGACAACAGCAAGACGTTGAATCATGACATAATGACGTGAGAAACGTTCGAACGAAACGTCAGACGTTCGTTACAGCAAAACTTATATATATATACATTCAATATTAACATATTTATTTGCTAAAATATTGTTAGATAATTTTAAGTGGTTGTTATTCGCAATTCAAATATTATGCCGTGGATACTTAAATGTTTAATATTGAAATATTAACTTGGAACTATTCTAATAAAACAGGTAACTAATTCTGGGCGCAATATTATCACTTAAAAATTTCCTCACTATACTTTTCGTATATTAAATTGTTAAACCAAAAAAAAATACTGATTTGAATCAGGAGTCCGGAAGTGTTCATAACAATCGTTCAATAAAAAGTATATAATAAGTAGATCTCATAGTGAATGAAAACAGTGCGATCCGTTGCTTGTGCTGTAACCCAAGCGCTAGGCCAAGGCCGCGTGACATAACACGTTACGTGTCGCGCCGTTAGCTGCGCCCGCGCACCGCTACTTGTACTTGTCGCTAAAGATAGCTCCAACAAGAATGGCGCTTGCTTTGACGTTTAGCGATTATTTACCTACTCGTAGTTACTATAATAAATATGTATTTCCTTTCGTACCTTTGAGATTTAATATTTAATTAAAGTTCTTCGTGTTCCCGGTATAGCAAATTTTAATGAGTACCTATTCCAAAAAAGATAAATTATTTTTGATAAATTGTAATTAATGTAAAACAATATATCCTGTACTAAAATCAATAATGAACTGTTATTTCATGCCAGTAAAATAAAAAAAATACTCTGTCTCTCCCAAAGGTGTGAAATTATGCTTAATTACATACGTACCTACTTTCTAGCTTAAAAGCTATATAGCTTGATGGATCGAACTTTGAATTCAATGTAGCTTCAGTTTCAATGAAACAGGCCAAGAGTATACGGTAGCAACTGAGAAAGCGACATATTTGCTCGACTTCACATCCAACACCGTTAGACGGCGACTGATGTGTGAGGCGTATTACAGCAATCCTACAGCAATCAGACACGTAACGTCATGAGATTGCGTCTGTGCGTTTGTCGCTGATGTCGGCCAACGGTACCACTAATCAAAGATTACGCGGAAAATAGCGCGTTCTTCCATCGCCGCGCATTCCGGATACAGACTTGTGACGAGCCCACAATGTCTCTTGTATACCGATAGCGAGAATTACGTACAAGCTTTGCGTTTTTTAATGCGAGTCTCACACGACTGTTGAAAAAACCCACGATGTCAGCTAAAGTCGTTGTATTGTTAATTGATTGTATGAAGTAGATTTTTTTTACAATATCAGCAAAGTCAAGTTAAATATCACTTGTAATTGCGTTACAGAATATATTTTTTGTAGGTTGGCAAAATTTTTTTGTCATTCATTCCAATTGTAAAAAAATACAGACTACTTATAAAAACTTAAAGGTGCTAGTAACTTAGGAATATAACTAATGAAAATTTAAGAACTGAAAGAGCCTTAAGAAAAGCTTTTCCAGGTTCACAATATTTTCTTAATACTATAATACAATTCCAATTGCAAAAAATAAAGCTTGGAGCTTCACGGAACTCAAGTTCAAATCAACTAAGATTGAAACAATTATTTAGTTTCTTGACAGTTAAAAAAAATAACAAAGGCGAAGTCATTAGGCCGTTATTTTTCAACAAAAGTTATTCTTGTATTGCCTTCAATGAAAACCATTGTAGGTAGTTATGAGTGTGTGGGATTTGTGAGTAATGGCCATGGCTTATTGCTGTTTATCGCTTTGCGCTGGCCTGTCAAGGTTTTTGTTTCAATTATCGCTGGGTTAGCCTTGCAACATTTAGTTTAGTATGAGCAAACGGGTAAATTACGCACTATATAATTTGGTAAAACAATATCCAGAATCATTAATAAAGGACCTTAAACCATTAATAAAGGTACATGTATCTTCATTCGCTTCGTCTGTTAATTGATCCAATATTTTGAAGAATTATTAATTGATGTAATTTTCATCTACGTTACGTAGTAATGAAGGCTTTTGTTATTATCCGACCAAATTATGTGATTTGGTCGGATTCAAGTCGTATTCATATGGTGCTAATACATCTCTTATGTTAAAATGGTGATAGCTACAAAACCTTAAAAATAAAAATTGTAGTTTATTATTTATTAAATTATAAATTTTAAAACGGAATTATTTAATAAATAACAGAACAACGGTTGTCTGTCCAGATACTATTAAGTATAAAATTGTATAACCACACGCTTCCGCATAATATACGGATTATTTATACTATATTGTTTGATACGGGTTATAAAATAGTTTTTACTAAGCACAGACAGTACAGTTACAGAATAATTCAGAAACTCGTCGTACAAGGAGGTTCCTCCTACGAATAGTAAGATTACACAGACAAACTAACATTATGCCATTACCAGCGACATTCTATTACTTACCAAGAAGCCCAGAGTTACTCTGTGGCCATTTTAGTTGTCTCTCGGAAAGTGTTCTGGCCGGTTCTATTATAAAACTTGCTTAACTTCCTCTAGCTCCGTCTATGGGTTAATGTTTTATGCAAGATTGTGACATTAACATCTATGTATGTATGTATATTAGGCTGTCTGCACATAAGGTTTACGTAGGGTTGTCTCCAATTTAAAATCAAGATTTTTTCAACTCAATTTTGTTTACGCAGATCGTGAAGAAAATACTGTTTTCACTGTTAGAAAATTAAAACAACCGTGTTTTATCAAAATATTCAAAGTTATAGCTAAATGTTTTATCGAAGACTGAATGCCTTTTATTTATCGTTAAATTTGACCACTTTTAAGCAGTTCAAATTATAAGTAACGTTTTTATTTACGACTGGATATTTTTTATCTGGAGAAATCAATTCATAAAAAAATAGAATCGGTAAGCATAAACTTGTAAAATAAGTTTAAAATTAAAGAAAAAAGTGATATATTAATTTAGCATAAGATATTAAAGAGTAATCATAGCAAAAATGAATCTGGTCAATATCAATACCCCCCTAGAGAGCAATTAACTAATTAAAATTACCTAGCTAACCATGGAAGAAATAAAATTACAGATCAAGTCGTTTCCCGTGGGAAATTAAAACTATCGTATTGTATGTCTTGCGAAATATGACATACAAGTCAGTTTTAACAATTTTTTTGCGCGGCAATTGAATTTCTAATTATTTTGGGTAAAAGAAACATGCTTTTTATCTCTAAAGTTGGACAAAGGTAAAAAAGGAAAATGTTAGTAAATGTTTGTCTCTTGTTCTTTTTTAGGTTTTAAATTGTTGACCACACCGTATAAAGTCAATTTAACGTATTAATTAACACGTTAGAACACATACACATACACAGCTTGGCCCCGTAATTAAGAGACTTATTAACGCGACACAGATGTGGCAGCAGTATGACGAAAAAATATGTTTTTAATTTCAGAACGAAAAGGAATCCTAAAAGCAAAATTCAATTACTTACGCTGTACGTCCATGATAAGGTCAACCGACTGTTATATATATTTTTTATTTTCCTGTTAGTAAACATAAACGCGGTTCTTCCTTGGATTGTTTAATGGAATAGGAACCGTTCATTTTTTCCAAAAATATTCTAGCATTTTTAACAACTAGATGGACTATGTTCTAGGGCTTCTTTGTTATGAGGGGAGACCTACGGGTCTCCATGTACCCAGTGGGGACCATTAATGAGTTGAGACGATATAAGCCACATAGAGCATCGGGTCGTTATAGAAGGGTAAAAGGTATATATTGTTAGAATACCTTAAGAAATTTAAAATTTATCAATGGGATATTGGGTTTGTGGTAGCTTTCATATATCATCCTGTCGGCAAGTAAAAATAACTCACACTCAAAAACAGTTCACATACCAAGAGTGTGACCTAATATTGACAACTTTGTTCGATCGTTTTGTTACATCAAAAAGGAACTCAATCAGTCACTGGCGCGTCCTTATTTGTAACACGGTTGTGTTGTGTCCTTCTCGAATCAGTCACGATCTCACGTTGAATCGATATTTGGCAGCAAGTACAGTTAGTTATCGATTCGACATTGTCTCGTCCTGGCATTCGGCTCGGCGCTGGCCTGGCGACGCGCGTGCTTCGAATTTATGGAACCGCTTGTGAGAACTGATGAAGTAATGTACTCAATGCAGATGTTCACATTCTTACGTCTGGAAGCTAGTCCAAGTACTATGACCCAAATTATACGGTTACAATTAAATGACGTAAAGAATTTCGTTATATATGAATGTACAGAAATCTATTTTATATAGAACACCCAACTGTTTAGGTAAAATCTGTTGCTAAGAACCAAGATAAAAATAAAAAAATAAATAAAAAAGAAACGCTTACAAATCAGAACGTATTTTATCAACACTACAAAATAATGAAAGCCCGTGAAAAAATAATTATTTGTTACATTAAATATTTGGTTAATACAAGCGGCGGCCAATCTCTAGACTGTCATTCAAGAAATCAGGACTACTAAATTAACCGAAGACCTGAGAAAATATTATGAAATAAAATAATAATAACCATGTATTAGGATTACCTGTGTCGCGGATGACATGAGTAATACAAATTAGACATCACTAACACATCCATGACCCGAGAACGAACATTTATCTGTCAAATAAATATCTACCCCGGCCGGGAATCGAACCCGGGACCCCTTGCTTAGCAAGCAGGGTCTCTACCAACTAGACTACGGAGCGTAGACGGACCATATAATTTGACGATTACTATTGGATGCCAATAAGATGAAGTCATTTTTGATACTGCGAGGGGATTACTCACAAAAATCGTCATAAAATTCTTCACAGCAATTTAGTGGGATAAGACAATGAAAATATACTTTCTTTTTAGTATTAATGCAAAATTTACGTGAACGTTAGATTCACGAACTGTGTCTAAATGCCTCGAAATTAACGTTAAGATTAACATTAAAACTTGGCTTCATTAATTGATTTCTATACAAAAACTTTATTCCTGTTAATTAGTGTGTTTAATAGCGCGTTTAACCGTCTATTGTGATTAGTAAGAGCTAGTTTAACAGGTAGGGGATTTTATACCCACTATGTACAATGTAGCACTATGCAGAATAAATTGAGTTAGCAGGGCGAACCACAAACAACAAAAAGTAATGGTAACCATTGTCTTTTTCTAGCTCGGTTTCGCTACCGTAAAAATACTTACCTACGAAACCATTACAATAAATAAATTGTCAGTGCGTTTGCAAATACATATAAACATAAACACAAAGTAAGGGCCAGAATCAATCATTATAATGTAGTTATTTTGTGTCACTAAAACTTTTGTTCAGCAGAAACATTAAATGGTATGTAAATACATGATGTAAATTTTAATATCTTTAAAAATAAAATCGATCAAAACGTTGCCAGTTTCGAATACTGTTTTAACGTAGATCTTCTGCGCACCGATCATTCGACTACATCTCTTCACTGTGACCGATGTTGTTCAAATGAATATGCATGATATATTTTGTAATAATTAAGAGTAATAAATAAATCGATTCACTTATGCGACTATTTAATTTTAATCAGTAAATCGTTTTATAAAAACGAGTACAGAAGCACGGAACGCTTTCACAAACCAATACGGTATGATTTCTAGTTGATAGTGCAAGTGTGCTCCCGATACCAACATTATCATCGATTGGCGTCAGTGAAGATTTTCACGGAGCCCTCGGCCTAAAAACCCAGGCTTGGAATACATGAATGGAGAATTTGCAGCTCCAAGGCTCTGCACCACACGTGTGGGGGCACGGGATTTACACATGCGGCTCAACGTGACGCCATAAACCTGAACCCATTCATTTTCACGCAATCATAATATGACACGTGCACGCATCAACCGCACGGATCCATTGCTAAATAATAATTTCATAGATGTACGTAAGTAATGGAATTGGGTTAAGCTTACCTTGAGACTTATTTACACGTATAAGCCGCCCATAACTTTGGACAGTCTGCTAACTCCGAATATGTAACCGTAATACAGGTTAAAATCGTGTCTATAGTTTTAGTGAGAAGGCCTGCTAAGCAAACTTGTTCTACATTATAAATATATTTAATATATGTACTAATAACGCAAAAAAATATTTTAAATACATGCATTACGTTTAGAAATATATATTTTACTTAAATGTTAATAAATATATACAACAGCAATTTCCTAATTTTGAGATTTGAGAAGTTTTTTTACATTAATATTTTGGACAGACGTCTTATTTTAAGACAAGAATGTATGGATTCTTGATACCTTATAATATAAATGATAAAAAAGACTGAGGTTGTTATATCCATTTTATTTTCATGTTTCCTTATTAGAACATTAATATTTTTTGTTTTTTTAATTTTATATTTTAGACATCGTCAACCCTAAAATATTCGACTCGTGACAATCACTCGCAGAAAAACAAGTAAACAAAAAATAATTCACGAATAAACGCTTCTTCTTGGGGACTTTTTCTTAGGGGTCATCTTCCAATTACATTACACGTTAGAGCGGATGCAGGGTCGGCGAAGGGTGACAAGAGGTGAAAGGAAATAAATCCCATTTGTAAAGTTATGATACAAATTAAGTTGTGACAAAGGGGAGGGGGTTAAAAATCATAAAATTCATGTGTCGTAATTTATAGATACCCCCTAATGTCCCCCTGTACACAATATTACACAGAAACTACCTTGTTAGCTTGCAGTTGTCGTGGAACTTAAAGGTAACA
>DWPA01007215.1:0-10475 GCA_018251375.1 Calpodes ethlius | reverse complement strand
GGCGTTTACTGCAAATAAACAATTTATTTCCGTGGGAAGATCCATTACGATGTATATTTGAGCCAAATCCAAGCAAATTTCTAACAAAGCGTTGCCATGCAACCATAGAATCGAATTGACAACCTTTTTATCACTGTTCTTTTCTTACACGTGTACGAAGCCGCGGACAAAATCTACTTAATAATATTTTTTTATTATATTTTATCGTGATATTTCTACCAATGAAAAGAATATAAAAATCAAAAATAGAGACATTATTAAAACCTTTTTTTAAACTCATTATTTTAAATTACTTCAAAGGAAACATGGATTTAAAATAAAATAAACATGATAGATAAAATAATATTTTTTCATTTTAATAATTGGATAATGTTGAAAAGTATCAAAAGAGTTTTATAAAGGCAAAAATATTAAAATAAGAAGCAATATGACGCAAAGAGGATTTGTACATTGTATGTCGAAATTTTCACCTCTTTTGCATGGATAGTGGTCAACGCATATCTGTGGTGGTGCGGATAAACTATTGATAGTCGGACAGATGTTATTTGAAACTAACTACATTTTTCAATTTTATAAACCAGGTATATCAATAAATTTGTAAATTAAAAAAAATGCCTTGTTTGTCATAAAAATCATTGCCATTAGAACTAAATTTATATGTAAAATTTCAAGTTCGTTAGATATGTGCAACTAGTTCTAATTCAGTTTGCAAGATTCGACCCTAACAAATATTGTAAGTTAAATAAAAACGCTACTCTGACAAGGGCCTGCTTCAAGATGCTACCTTTTGGAACTTAAATCCTAAAACCATATTAATATTAATGTGTACAAAATGTGCTCGATCCACAAGTTAAGTTTAATAATATCATACGTATGTATATTGTCTGAGAAGAATAGTAAAAGTTTTATCATTTCAACATGCAGTTCCTATCTCCGTTGAAAGCTGGAAATATCTCAAAATGCACTTTAAAATACTATTTACTTATTAGTTAGTGCGCTGTGTTATCTCCCCGTAGTTTCATTCTATTTTCCTTGTAACCGAATGCCTGCATTGTGTATGCACATATTGTACGGCGTCTACCGAGAGGCACAGCTGCGCATGTAAATCTTCTCGACCCAACTATAAAACTCTGAATAATTTTACACGCCTGTGGGCGAAGTGTCAAATTTTCCACGTCATTAAACCTTCCTTTAAGTTAAAGTCCAAAATTACCAACAGTTGCGGCGAGGCCTCGGGCGAATATTAGTTTAAATTATCTTCGTAATAATACGTTTGATAAAATCAGTTATTTTAGGAAAATTGCTCTTTGAACGCTGTGCATTATAGGTATGTACTAAATATTGAGCGTGAGAAACATTTTATACATTCTTTTTACTGAATGTTGTTATTGAAAACATTTTTGTATCAGTTAGTAGTCAAAAGCGTCATTTTATAATCATCGTGATACACTTGAAAGTAATTATAATGGATATTAAAAATTGGTCACTTACTGTCTTTAGTAATATTTACTGCTCTTAGGTGATTTATCTATAGGATATGGTAAGTTTCTAGTAAGATTGATAAATGTAGTTCATTATAACGTATGTAGAATAAAGTAATATTTCTTGACAATGTTTTGAACATTAAATTGGCAAAATGTAGGTACTTCTCAAAAAAGATAGATGCATCTCCCATAAGTTAAGTTAAGTCAGAAGTTTAGACTGTACTAATTTAAAACAGGCATTAGTTTTAAAATGTGAGTCAGTCCTAAACATTGTGATTGTGTAAAAATCACTTAACCGAATGATTTATAATAAATCGCCATTTACAATAACTAAACGTTCAGTCATTGCTACTGCATCAGAGTACATTTCCGCGAAAGCTCCGCCTTTGATCTGTCGGAATTTCTCGAGTTGGCGGTTGATTCATCACAGACGTTTATTTTGGTCGACGTCGCCTGCTCGTCGTGATGCGAGGTTGTTTAAGGCGCTTTCATTATTACCAGCGAGGAGGAGGTAAAAATTTTGCTAGCGATATAAATTATTGGGTAGAAGAGTATTTTTGTGTATTTATTGTAGAGTAAATGAATAAAATTAAATTTATTGGAAGTTGGCTTTGAGAAATACTTTCAGAAAGTGAAATTAGAATCAAATTTAGAAACACGTTTAGAAAGTTAGTTTTCATTCAAAGTTGATATGTGCATAAAAATACGCAAGATTTATACACATGCTAGTAAATTTGAAAACATATCGTTAGGAAAGTTCGCTCTTCGATGAACAACAACAGTTTTTTTTTTAATCGCAATGACGGCATGCAGCATTTAAAAAAACCTAACTTTTGGATATAGCAGTACTTCACATCTTCACGTTTCATCATCATTTTATAGTCAAGTATTTAAAATAAAATAAAGTGAATCAAAATGTTATGGCAATCAAAGCATTCAAATTAACATTTTATAAATAATATTTAAGCTTCAATCTGCATTAAAAAAATCATTGCTTGAAATAAAAAAAAACATGCAATATAAAGAGAATACGTCTCTTCATATTTCAATCCGCATGGATATACGTTTCGCTTGTAGCAAGTAAGATAGTGAGGCGACATCCTTAATTCTGTAACGCGTGGCGAAAGCGCGACTACGTTTGCTCTGGAACGACGGGCGTGCCGTTAACCGCAGCGATTAAACAGCTACATCGATGTTGCACAATGTTTGACCACATGTTTCCACCATCCTACCACGCGCGCTATCAAAATATTGACCCTCTTATCCGCATCGGGCTGCATTGTGGTACTTTAATACTTACGAGCACCTTTTATTTGCTTGCCCCATTAGCCGGCACTTAATAGTGTAAGCATACAGAATTAAAAAAATATTTGGTTAAGTGGCAATGACGCTGAACATCGAAAATCAACAAGGAATTTCATCTTATCAAACTCTCGTTACTACCTAGATGTTTTTTACTTAAGCGGCTTCAAATCGCCTCGTTAACGCCATTTATTTAGGCCCATTTTTTGTCAAAAGGGAATTCAAACATAAAGGGCAGGCATGTAACAATTAAGGAGCCGTTAGGGTTAAAAATGTCACCCCTTCGAGAGTCCATCGCGGGTGCACGAACCAAAAAAGTGGTCACTTTTTATCACCTGAACTGGAAGTCACAAAATGTTTATCGCCTCTCAACGGCATGTTGATTTATGTTTCCACCCCGGGACCGAAACTCGAGTAAAATGAATTTGATTGTTTAATTGGTCATTTATTTTAGACGATAACGTCGTTCACAATGCACTGCTAAAGCTGCTGAAGAGGCTCTCAGATAAGAATGAATGGTTTTTTAAGCCGAAAAGTGCCTTTTTATATTTCGGGTTACATAAAGCTTTGGATTACATAGGAATAACATTCGATGTAGGCATCGGCAGTTGATCTAACTTCAGATTTATTACACTTAATTGCTGAGGAGAATAATATCTCACGTGTTATGGATGACGTTAAAAAATATTCATATTTTATGCTTTAAGACATTTAAGGCAAAAGTTATGAGTTCATAAAAGGTGGCTAATCACCGGAATACACTTTCTAAGGCCCACCCGGGAAGTGGAAATTAAAGGGTTATCTTTGAATTACGCTTAATTGGAGGGTCTAAGAGTACAGATTGAATTTCAAAGTGTTTGATTGATGGCATAACGTCAGCGTACTGTTTCCGATAAAAACCTATAATGAACTAAATAATAGCTTCTAAAGTAATCATCACTTGCTTTATGGAAAATATCGTGGGAAACTGCATATTGAAGATCCTTAATTTTAACAATCTTAACAATTTGAACAAAAATATCGCCAGTAAAGACAGTTATTCCGAAAAGTCTAATAAAGATAATTTCATTACCCTATTCAGCTCATATATTAGACTCGAGATCATAATTAGTACACTTGGAGGTGCTAGATTTGTACACATAAGTCCATCATACATTGCAACGAAGACAGTCTATATTAGATTTACACTTTAAACAACAATAGATTTTATATCATCCTTATTAGTGGAGAAGTTTCTCTTAAGTACATCTGTAGCCATTAAGTCTTTACTACTGCCACTCATGATCAGCTGTTGTAAATGTCAGCTTCAAATAGAAATAGTTTTACTAGGAGGAAGATATTGTATAGGAGTATATTTCAAGGACTTCTTGGCCTAATATTGCTGATGATAGAAACGCATTAGTACGTAAAATCTTTTGTTTAACCAACATTAGCAAAAGTGTAATGATTTTAAAATTATATCCTTATGTGAAAATTGTCTGATTCTTATAAGAGAGATAATTGAACACAAATATTAAAATGTTTTAATCCACTTCATTACCTTCGTTCCGAGAGAAAAGCGATTGTGATAATGAAATCCCTTTTAAAATTCAAAGCTCCGATTTCACAACGAACGCTTTATGAATTAGGTTTAGAGATTCCATTACGTTATTTATGGCGGTTAAAATCGACTTCTTAATATTTATGGCACAGCTAATTACAAATCATTTGCATTTGAGTGTTTGTTTACGAGCTGGATGAGATCGATTCGAAAGGTGAGTTGGAGGTAGACGGATACGTACATTTCGAGATCAATAAATAAGTCTATGTTCAACCGTCCGAGAACCAAAGCGACAAAATTTCACATCAACGTAAATTTTATGAAAATGATTAGATTTATTCATACATTTGACATATCTTCGTCTAAATGTGGAATGTCGTAACGACAGACGCAAATATATGAGGTTCTTGCGACAGACGGAAGTTTATGCGACATCCCTTCGACAGACTGAAATATATGTGACGTCACAATAATAGACACAAAAAAATATGCGATGATATTATGTAAACGGTCACAGCTACCCTTGAACTATAGGCAAAATGGAAGTATTGCTGATTAATGAAAATGTAATAGTCGAAACAGATAATAGTGTAATATACTTTCTAATAGTCGTATTGTGTGGATTGTGAACAACGAAATTTAATACGATGTTCTCGCATTCTAACTATCTGTCTTAAAAAACCTGATTTGATATTGATACTATATATACTCGCATTAAAGGTCACCATTTCGATTCTGTTAGAAGCGCATTTCCAATAGTACTTACTTAAACGCAACTGAAATACATATCGTACTAATTATTTTTATTGAAACAGATCGAAATTTCAGCTTAATTAAGAAGTCAAATTTTTCTCATTTAACATTAAACAACAAATTCTAATCTATATCATTAAAGAAATGAATACATGTACTGTTATCTTCAACGCACGCAATTTCTCCGAATTCAACAAGAAAGTATACCGCACCTCTCATGTTAAGTTACTGCTATCATGGTAAATTTATTAGGCACATCGTATCATACATTAACTAAACAAACGACGCAAGCAGAAGCAGAAAATTAGGAGCATTCCGGGCTTCGCATGAAAGCCGCCACATTTAAGACCCTGGAACCTATGCACAATGGCGTATTGTTTCCAAAACCCCGAGCACAATGGGGCAGTGTTCGCCCATTCCTCTCTTAATTCCCACTAAATCCTCGAAATGAAGAGCAGTCTGAGTGGCAATCCGTGAATTTCAATAACAAACGCTTCTAAGGAAACTGTATCGTTATAATTGGTTGAACAAAAACTGCACGCTAAGGACCTACACAAAGAGTGCCTTTCATCGCAGCTGGTAGCAAAACACTTGAGAAATCTTATGAGCGAGCTTTATTTTATATTGCTGTCAAAATAAGTGTACATTATAACTTCACGATATAAATTACAATACAAGCTTAATTTTTTACTAAAAAAATTAGGTGTTTGACAAAGAAACATTTACCTTAAACATGAGTCATACTTTTTTAACCATAAACGACCTATTGTATACGGTGTAAAGTGAGATTAATTCTTGTTTTACAAATCAAAACAGACATTATTTAACAAGAAATAAGCACTTAATAAAGATTGCAAATAGCATTTACATTAATCTTACAATCATCGTGCGCCCGCAGTGTTCAAACAAACGACGTTTTAATCCAATGAAAGAACAATAAGTCACTATTAAGATTATAAAGTTGGTTCTGGGGATTCGCGAGGAAGTTGCCGAAACGATTTCCAGTAAATTCTGGATAACGTCAATGAAATAAAATAGAGATCGGCATCGGATGTGGGTGGGAATGAGACAGTTAATTCTAATTATGACCGTATTGTGAGGCGAATTTTATTGCTATCTCATTGGCGCGCTCATTACGTTGCCAAACGTAATTGTGCTCTATTGTCCGCTCGACGCCGTTTTTCTGCAAAGCGTGTGAAACTGAACGAGGGGACATGATTGAGTATACGCTTGTATAAAAGAAATTTTGGTATTATTCAACGTAGTATAGATGTAAACTTTCATTAGAAATCGTGCATGTACTATGCTAAACTGTACCTTATCGTAAGGTTAAAACAATTTATAGATTAAAATTAAAATCTAGTGTTGAATTTTGCATAGAACCAGAGGATAGAGGATAGATTCGTAAATCATGCTTTAAATATTGCTAAAATGATATTGGTATAAATAGGGGTTTATTTTGGTACACATAAAACCAGAGTATTGTAAATCATGTGGGTTAAATATTGCTAAAAGGATATTGGTATGTACATTGAGGGTTTATTTTGGTACACATGTTGGCGCTTCAGACAACCACTGATGGACTCTAAAGTTTCATCGCGGCCTGTCGGAGCGATTAGCGCCTTGACAGCTAATTTATATACTCAACTTACTGTTCTATTCCCGGAGGGAGGCGTCCATAGAACCGAGGCGCATAGATGCGACAATATTTAAATGAACATAACAAATACATTGCTCTGTACACACACTCGTTACTGACAAATTTTAAAGCGTACTTTAGTCTCTGTATTTGTGGTGATATGCTATCATTTAAGTTCAAAAGTAATCAAATCTCTCTATAATGCTATCTTGTTTATATATGATGTATTAAATAAAGTTACATATATAATAGAAAATGTTTGTCATATAAAAATAATATAAAAGTATTCAAACGTATTACGTGAACACGAACTATCACAAAAGTACTTTGGAACAGACAATATCATTACCGACTAAACTCGGCAGCTGGTAACGTTCACATCTCATTGCGTTTTCCATGATATTGATTTCCCCATAAAAGATATCAAGTTCTGCAATAATGTTAGAACATGCGCCTGATTTATTGAAATTTAGATTTTGTTCGCTCTAACGTCAATGTCTAATGTTTTTCTGAATAAAATTTCAGCGTTATCTATATGTATAACATGGATAACATGAAAAATTAAAGAATTGCCTAGTTACAAATAATTTAGTGAACGTGACGAAATATTTTTTTACAAAAAGTATATTTGTACATTATAATCATATCATTAATTTTTTTCGGCCATTCTCGTAAACAAACAATTTAATAATTAGTGATATTCAACGAAGTCAATAACAAAATGACTGGATGTGTCTTTAACTTTCCAATATCCATTGCATCGCATTGTTTTAACAACAACAAGACGAGGGAACTCTTCATGAACCCATCGATACTATATTTGGAAACATCGGAATGAACTCTCTTGACAAATAATTTAAGTACAAATTGGTCCAACCATTTGCCCCATAATGGGTCTGTTAAGCTGTTAAATATTGGAAGTGCCGCAACGGAAAGCGATTCACCTTCAGATATCTCTGTGTTTGATAAACTTCGGTATCTAAGAAACGTTACTATTATTCCTTAATCTTTTTATTATTAGATAAGATATACATTGTATAAATCATTAAGGTAATGACAGTGATGATATTTAATGGATAAGGTTCGTCACGTCAAAGACATCAGGAACGCTGTAGGTGAAATAGATAGCCTGAAACCCATAATTCTGTGACCCATTTATTATTTTTTGATTCAAAAATATTCTACGGCAGATTACAAAAAGAGATTGATAAATAGTTTTAATTAGTGCGAGGTCAAAATCTTAGACATCTACCATAGACAACTTAATTGCGACATCTGAGGAAACATTCAACTTCGAATAAATTATTTTCTCAGTTCTCACGTTCATAAAAAAACTATCCACGAGAATAAACGTTGTTAATGTAAACATTTATTTAAATAGATTATTCTTAATTGTTTTATTTTAAGTATTTATTTTGTGATGTACTTAACAGCACCTACACGACTATAAAAATAAAAGAAAAAGTCCATCTGTAACATAATGAACAAAGTTACTCAGAAGTAAACTCGTGTACATCTGTTAATATGTCACTTATCATAGTTACAGTGCCATAAATTAACAAAAATCGTTACATCGCACGAGTATACCATCTCCCTAAAAGCACGCCATAGCACGGCTATAAATTACAAAGCGACGACGCACTAAAATAGCGTAACACCCTAACGCTATGGGAACCACGGACCACCGCGACCCCGACAAATCTGTCGCCCGGGATCAAATCAAAAAGATATCGACAGAGACATCCAAACAAAGATTAGGAGCGTCGTTTTAATAAACAATTTATAACGCTTAAGAAATTCCACAGACAAATGATAAATGCATTAGTCACGCCGTGAAAGAACTACGTAAATTGAAATGAGGAGGAAACAATAAGGGAGTAGGGACGCAGCCGGAAGCATCGCAGATTTTTCCCTGTAATCCCGAACAACAATGGCGTTCAGAGCCATGTCTACCTAGAACGTACTGCCTTTTGTTTAATTAATTATTCAACGGCTGGAATAATTAAGCTCAAATATGAAGCCATGATTACTGCGGAATATTCTAAGCGTAATACGCGATATCGGGTAAGCGAAGTCGGCATCCAATTCACGTTGCTCTGATCAAATCGCTTCGAACTCTGGATAACTTGAGGTTACAACTTCGCTTCAATCTAATGTAACGAAGTTTGTAGTATATCAAAATAAATGAATTACCGCATTGAATGTATCTATACCAATACATACATACATTTTGGGTATTAGATTTTGAATATCGAGAGTATGAATTGATAAATTCTTAATTCATACCTTTCTAATTAATTCTACCACATAATTGGTATATATATTTACAAACGTAATGAATTGCAAACAATTTACTGGGCTAATTTAAATTCTAATACGGAAATAATAGGTAATATTTCTGGTCAACTAGCCAGGTACCTACCTAAATAATACCTAGTTATAGGTTTTGATATAAAGTTTGAAGCACATGAGCAAATATTCGAAGCGTAGCTTGACGTCTTGTGACGGTAATAAGTGTTCGAACGGGTTCAGCAACAGCGCTTGGCAGCTATATGTGCGAATATACTTATCTTATAATTTATTGAGCGAATTTAAGATATTCGGGCAGCATGAGAACATAGTAGACTTCTTCTTCTAACTCCTACATTAAGTCAACTTTCTTTCTGTGTGGCCAAATGACTCGGAGATTTCCGTCTGAGATTTTGAGACATTTTCTCTCTCTTCTTTCTTGGTCCACACCGCATGTCTGTTTTTAGTAAAACTAATGTCCATGGTCGAAGGTTCAACGGTTATTTGTATAAAAAATAATTACTCTCTGTTTCCTTAATTATAAGAAATCAATGGCATCCAAGACAACTATTGGGTTGAAAGTGTTGAAACCCGCTGGATTTATAAATGTCATTACTAATGTAGCTGACAGATGATTTTCTAAATAATTTTAATAGTTTGACTGATCCCATAGTTCTCCGTATATGGTAATCCAGACCTTTAATTTTCATGAGTAGTGATACTCATCATCATTCATCGTTAGCAAATACTCACTTAATTGTATAACTTTTGTTATGACGGCGTTTCAATTTCTACAACTTGACTAATCCTTTAGGCAATCTTAACAATAACAATTGACAATAGTAAAAAAACAATACTATCACATCTTAAATTTCATTGAAATATTTTAAGCAGATTTGGAGTTCATCGCAGCTAACATCGTTAAAATTTTTTTCCGATTTTCAATTGTTTTTTTGATAACAAATAAGCTTCATAGACCCTATACACTACAAAGATCAATGACCCTACCGCACGCATACAAACGAAATATTCTTGGTACCCGTAATTATCTAGTCAATCGGTATCAGTCATTTTCCGATTTGGCAGTCGTCAAAGGAGTAATCAAGCGTAAACGTGTGCATTACAGTTTCATAGCACTAGTACGTCATCAATCAAAGAGCATTCGCAGTTAGCTGATAATGTATCGCCAACATCCAACATTTAATTGTTGATGGATCGCTATGGACCCTAACCGATGTTTTCATGGTATCGCGTTGCTTGCGAAATATGTAATACCAGCGGTTTCCTACGCGACCCGACTTCACACGGGTACAATATAAATAAAAATATATAGTTTGCGTCACTAAGTAATAACGTAGTATTCTTTATGCAGACTTACAATTAACTCATTATTAAGGGGTGATTCAAATACGCAACCTAATGAGATTTTTATCGCGATAAAAAGTCGCCTATGTCACTTTCCTTCAAA
>DWPA01007214.1:0-10476 GCA_018251375.1 Calpodes ethlius | reverse complement strand
GATAAGCGTCTGAAAAGTTACAAAACAAAAAACAACATAAAAAAAGTATGGAACCTGAGAAAACATGATATCACAAGATATTACATTTTGCAAATGTCCACTGTGACTCATCAAATTCAGTCATTACATAATACGGCTTGTGACAAATCTGTTATTTGCTCAAAAACACAGCAACTACTGATTGCTATCTTTTATCACTAGTTTCTATTTTAAATATCTATTATTACTTGTTTATAATTTAAGGCTTATTTTATTTGATTTATTTATATTAATAAAGTTTTTTCTATGTTACTCTGTGGTAGCGGTGAAGTTGGTACTGAACTACTCTGTGGCTTTTAAAAGAAATAAATTAATTGTCATCTAAATTCTAAACATTTAAATTTGGAAAAAAAACAAATACCACAGTTCAATACTACCACTAACCACTGATCCATCACTACGTCTCATAATAAGCAAGAGTCTTTTAATTAAATATATTACATCGGAAACAGAATTATGGGTTGGAATTGATCAGGCTCGATTGGCAACATTATTAGCATTTATGGTGTAGGTGACGGTAAGATACCCTGGAGCCACTGCCACCAAGTTTGATCTATTAATCTATGGTCATGATAGAAAATGGGAAGATTTGGAAGTGGTTACATTAGCATAAATGTAAATGATTATCTATTCTGAATACCCTAATTACTTTACAATTCTTAATTAGTTTTGACAGCCCTGTAGCCTAGTTGGTAGTGACCCTGCCTGCGAAGCAAGGGGTCCTGGGTACGATTCCCGGCCGGGGCAGTTATTTATGTAACAGATAAATATTTGTTCTGTGGTCATGGGTGTTAGTGACGTGTTATTCATGTTGACCATGCCGCTCACGACACAGGTAAATCCTACTGCGGGGATATGAGTGTGTTAATGTTTTTTATAAAGTTTTAAAACCGTCCATCCCAGCCCCAAAAACCTAGTGTGCATAACCATCTGAAATCCGTTAAACAGAAAAACTTCTGAAAGATAATTACTAAGTACACAGTGACTATATTTTATCTATAGTTATTTTGTACATACTTGTATTCATTCGTAAGCAATCTTGCTACTACTCATTGCAATTTGAATATATACTAGAAAACTGCTCTGTAATCGATATTTGATCCATTCATGACACTATGATTGTGTCTGATACCTTGAAAAACTATGCATCTATTGAAAAAACAAAATAAACATATCAACAATAACACCTGGAGACATTAAGAAATATTGTATAAAACTTTTATATTAAATAACAAACAATTATGCAGTGTAATATCATTTTTCTCAAAAGCCTAGACTGACGTACCACAGACTTAGCATGGCAGTATGGCCAAAGGGTCGATTAGTACTTTATTTCTATTCTAAAATTTTGATTTATTTCTTCTAATAAATACAAAAATTTCTTTTCCACCTAATTTGTATTTAGATTATTCTGGGAAATGGCTCAAAGGACTTGGAATTGCATATGATTAAATATATTAGGTTAAGAAATGTATTAATTACAAATACTTTAAATTATTAAATGATTTTTAACCTTAAACTGTTTCTATTGTATCTGTATTATTTTTAAATTTAAAATTAGAACAAAAACATAGTGTAATATTCACTAAAAATGGCTAGTTCTTATAAAATGAACTATAAATCTAGGGTATATTTTGGTCATAGCTGTAGTAGTCATTACAAAACAAAGTGTGTAGTTCAATTTGTTTTGCAATATAGAAGCAGAGTCATACAATTTTTCTAGAATTGGCTTTGACACGATTGAGCCAACACCACTCACAATGTATCTAGCAATGTACTACAATACTAACAGATGGTAGCCCATTTAAGACTGGTCGTACTATGTCCCAACATATTGTCAATAGAGTCCAGACTCAGACCAAGAGAAATAGTTCTTCTGGCAACCAAACCAGTATTGAAATGTCCATAATTAAATAGCAAGAGCATTATGGCAGGTTACACTGCTTCAAAAGTAGCTCAACTTAGTTTTTACCAACGGTACAGTCATTCCTAGCATATGGACTGTGGACAAATCTTCAGAGAGAAACTTTTTATATTCTTATTTTAAAATATGTTAGTGTTAGTAACTTTTGTACTTTGAAAAGAACATATGAGATAAAACAAACATTAGCAACAGAAGCAACAATTTTGCGTATTTTATTTTTCATTGGTTACATCTATATTAGTGGTTAGAAGCGCATAATGTTTGGTCTGTCATCCCATTCTTTTATCTTCTTAGGAAACAGCCGGTGTTCCTAGCACACCATACTTTAACAATTACAATGTGCTATTATGACATTTGAAGTCGTACCTTGTCAATGTCGGTATGGGGTCGTAATTGGGCGTGCTGTGCTGTTCCTCCCATTGCTTCAGCAGCTCGGTTACCTCTTGCGCGGGCACTGAATCCATTCCAGATTATTCCGATGCAAAAATACACATAACAATACCTGTGAAACCGATATAACCTCACTGTGAAACAACTGTCACTTGAATAGTTGATTACTTTGGATGGATTTTGACTTCCCTGTTCCTGTATCGCGTATTTATACACGTTTTATGTCTCTTTTCTATTTATTAACTACTTTTAAATATAAAAATTGCTATAATAAAATTATATGTATGCTACATTTACGCGTATTGCCTCACATCGTGCACTGAACTACTACGGGTACAGTAACTATTAGTAATATGCGTTATAATATGAGGAAAACAATAGAACCGTTCTCCATAGTTCATCTTTCTTGAGCTTCTTAAAATTATGTGTTTCAATACTTTTAAAACCGTTTGTGTTCAGATTCAGGTTAAGTGTATGCACATCAAAAAAAATGTTAATTTTAAAAATAAAATACAAACCACTTGGAACATTATTATTAATGAGACCGGTAGAAAAAATATGGGATAAGTGAGTGTTCACATGTGCGACAGCGACACGACATCGTAACGACAAAATTTTAGCAAGCAGTCGTGACGTGTATGTGAATTGTGTCACAGCGACTCGACGCGGTGTTGTCGCAACCACAAAAATTATGTCTGATTTGCTTTAGTTGCCTATTGCACATATAATAGCAATAGTCTCCGTCGGAAAGTTATGTTACCGCATCGTAGTCGTTGGTATCGCCAAAATCGCAGCAACACATTTATTTTAAACTCGACATGGTATCATCACCGATTTAGTGTAGTTTGTCGTGATGTCGTGTAGACTTTAGTACTTGTTAATATGTACTAAATATAAATAATGATTTTTTATGAAAATAAAATGATCTGTAAAACAAATATAGCTTGATGGAATAATCGATTTGTTTAAATTTAAATATATATATATTATTAGTTCCGCATATTACAATACTTAACGATATTTAATTATAATTAAGAATTTGGGTGATTTGTGGGAAATTTCTTTAGAAAATATAAATTGGATTGTCAATTCGTTTGTTCTTTCCGTTGTGATTTTAGACTATTGATCCAATTTGTAATGAAACTTGTGGAATGTTTTACGAATGTGTGTAAATGTATACGGTTCACACAAGTGCAAAGAGGCCCTATAAAAAAGTATTTTTCTGTTCACGCTCACACGTCTTAGAAAATCTATCGCAATGACAATAGGTGCCAAAAAATTACGTGCGCGATGCGTCACGCAAAATAATAAAATTTAAATGAATTTTAATTTAACTTTTCTCTGAAACGTTATATAGCGATACAAGTGATTTGACGCGAGTTGTTTAAACTGCAGCCGTCGAATTACAATTCCCGTAACATGGGTGGCAGGTATATATCGCGCGACAATATCATCGTGACCGTTTTACAAATATATTGATATATTCGCGCTGTTAATTATAGTGGTAGGCGTTGTCCATTTTTACTAGACAACTTTAATTAGGCATGGGGCATGGGCATACTATTTAGTCATATTTATCATGCCTACGCTACGAAGCGATAGAAGTTTTTTTCTTCTTAATATCTCCTTACACGTAAAACAGGGTCAATTTTTCTTTCTCGTTTATTCCAAAGTTTGGGGTGATTTTCAAATCCTTCGATATCTATCAAATTCATAATGGGTTTGCGAAGACGCCTTTTTATTTTGGAATATATTTTTGAAATATGGCGGTGTCGGACTATACTTATATCTCTACCTAGTCAGTGTGTCGGACATGTATAAAAATTAAAGGAAGTGATTTAAACGATGTATTCTATTTATTTAAGACATGCATAAGATATCGATTAATAGTCGTTCAATTTACGACTACAAAACGCTACATTGTGCTTGGTCATACACGCACTTGGCCAATATTATTTTGTCTGAGGTTTGTGTTGCAAGTTGACACTATATTTTAAATGGTGAAGTACTGCAACCGGTAAGCGAATTTGAGTGCTTAAAATCTTTTATTCGTAGTAAATAAAAATAAATCTTAATTTATTTCAATTAGTCAGATAAAAAAACAACCGTGCCTGTACCATTTTGTATTCATTGAGTATATATGATTTTTCCGTCTTATCTTTAAATGAATTTTAATTTTAAATATAATGTTATTACAATAAAATTAACATACAAATGTAATAAAAATCTCACAACGGAATCTTAAAAACACTACCAAAAAGCAGATAATATAAATTTTACGTTTGACATTAGCGTGCCTGTCAAAACCTCAGATCGCTTATTAATATCTCTACCTCTTCTTTTTAATCTGTGTATTATTCATGGGATTAAAAATAATAAGTGTTTCAAGTTGGAGTTGTTAAAGAAATTGTGATATTTGAAATTAAAATATTGTTTTAAAAATAAATAATACTGTACATTGAATAGAAAAAAAGGAATATGGTGAGATGAAAGCAAATATTCTGTTGATTAAGTTTGGAAGATCCAAAAATTGGCGCCAACTCAAGATAATCTTAAAATCTCAAGTTTGTCTTCATTTTATATTGTCTAAGATAATCTTAGTAAGATTGCACCATTACTTATGGGTTCATTTCACTATTCTTTGATTTCGTAAAACTACTTTTTTACGTTGGATTTGTTAAACTAGCAACTGAAACAATTGGAAACAAAATTCCATATCTTATTGAATCTTGAATTAAATGACATACTTAACATAACATTGCTCCCTCCTAGGCCACTCCTTCAACATCATTCAATGATACTCAGAGCTCGGTAGATATCACTTTGTCTAATATAGAACAAAAGAAGCAATATCATAAATTTATTGAAGCGTTGTCACAACTGGGTAAGTTTTCTAACATGTAATTTCTAACTGATACTCTCTAATTAACACCTAATACTAAAGGGACTTACTAAATGACTACAGTCCCTCCTACAACTTGTGTTTTGTCACATAAGGGTGTGTGGAGTGGTAGCATTGTAGGTAGAAAATTCCTTTTTTACTTGCACATACTCTCCGGTAATATATGGGAAATAACATTAGTTTCCAACCCTAAAAGTTTTTGGATTTGTGAATACAAAAGTGTCTTGTCTAGTGAAGTAGGACTTACTAGCTGACCACAGTCCCTCCTACAGTCCTCTTCGTTATTCTCGTAATATGTTCATATGTGCATGAGATGGTGGCACTTCAAGCTTATTTATAGTCTTTGTCAAACAAAAGAGTTTTGATAGCAAAATGTAATTTTATGTATGTATTTGTGGGCAGAGAGAGCAGTGATTGGCCGTTGCCCTGACACTTGTATAGTTACGCCAATGTGAAACTAACTACAGATGTTGTTTGACATGTTTTACCTTCTGTATTAATATATAATACATATTTAGTGTGTTATTAGGCCTCCCCTAATTTGCACCACTCAGATCTGTCCTGAGCCTTCTGAATCCAGTGAATACCCACTGTCTTCAGGTTGTCAGTCCATCTGGTTGCAAATTAAATTATTATTATTAAGTGGACCTTTAAAGGCTTTTAGATAGGTGTGTTATAGCCCATGAACTTGGAGACATTCACATTATTATTTAATGTAAACAGTAACATTATTAACTTACATTGTTGTTATATCATTATACTAGTACCAGCAGAATTTTTTAGTTTCACCTGAATCAAGGATTCGAGGTACAACCTCATCGCCATTTACCGGTGAATTGTAGCCATTGCAGTTAAGGTTAAAAAAATTATAGCCTGTATCAATCAGTAACAACCTAGTGTAATATACTTAGAAATTTATTTATTATAGAGTGATTCAATTATGATACAATCTTATGAGAATGAGATGTTTTTCACAGTAAGAAGTAGCTTATATCACTCTCCGGCCTATAAAATATCTCTACAGAAAAAAAATATACCTTCATGGCCATAAACAAACACATTTTCCCATTCTATAATCTTATCTCATGGATACATATGGTTAGACGGGTTTATTGTTGTCATGTGACACGTCTGTAGACAATGAGTCGGTGGACAATGACCAGCGGGTGGACGGCACGATGCGGGTGGTGCAGGAGACCAGGGATCTCGGCGACGCGGCCGCCGCCGCCTCCAACACCAGTGAGTTGAGTCAATTGCTACTTTATTGCAAAGTAATATAGTTGATATTTCAATAGATAGTATCAAAATTTTTCATCTATTTTCGGACCATTAATAAGTTTTACAAATACAAATGTTAAACTTGCGACAACCTAAGGATGGATGGAGGTCCTTACACGTGTGTTTGTGTGTGTGTAGGTGTGGTGCTGCTGGACTCGTACGTGTTGCGGCAGGCGGGGCGGCAGGCGCTCACCGCCGTCTCCGGCATCGAGGTCAACACTAACGTGTACAATGCAGTCGAGCTGGCCCAGCACATCGTGAGTCACCCATACTTCACATATACGCCCCACGCTCCAGCACCTCGCACCCCGTCACAATATATATTACATATAAGTGACCTGCTGCGGGTCAGAATGGGGAATTTCAGGGCCTCGAGAGCGCTGTCGCTCTGTTCTGGTGTTTCTCGGGAGAGGTTTAATTTTCAACCTAAATGAATACCTTACAAAACTAAAGACATGCATTTATAGCGTAAGAAACTGGTACCGGTAACCGTAACCGGTAACTGTGATATTCAACATTGAGGAACTCCTTCACCTGGAGTCAACTCTGAGTGTAGTATTAGTCTTATCATGAAAATGCATCGTCATATACTTTCAACTTAGTGGAATTCAGCTTGTAAGATTTGATCCAAATCCAAACAGACATACTAACAAACCACGTCTTGCCTGGGAGCAAAGCTGCTGCTAATTGTGTTCGGAACTCGTGTGAGCGATCTGCAAAACTTTGATAACGTGATTCAGGTCGAGCGTGACGTCACTTTGTGACGTATGCGGAATGTCGTCACATAATTAATAAAGCAAATCAGTATTTTATACATTTTTAAAGTTGGAGAACCCGACGTGGTGGCAGTTCAGCCTGCCGCGGCGGGTGTCCAGCTCGGCCGCGCTGCACGGAGCGTTCGAGCCCACCCCTCCGCCGGCCCGCGTGCGCGCCCCGCGCCGCCGCGCCGAGCCGCTCCGCCAAGCGGCGGCGCCCCGCATGCCCGACGTCATCGCCTCGTGAGTTTCTCTCTTTTCCCCACTCTCTATCTCTCTTATATATAAATCAATGATAAACAAGCCTACTCATCTGACGGTTAATAGGTACTTTAGTCCATGGTCAGTACCACTTAAGGCAAATTGACAAGAGAGGGAAGAAAACAAGCACTGGCTCTTAACCCTCGAATGGGGACCCTAACTACTAGTGTAGACGGGAACTTAATGTGAACTTTACATTGAGGTTGCCTAGTATCAATGATATTGTATCGAATTGGTTTGTGTATACACCGTAATAATACAGAAACACTGACGCTCGGCTGACGGCTGTTTTAGTGAATTACCTTCCTATTACGTTATTTCCAAGTACCCACATAATATAGAAAAAATATAAAACTTTAAAATTTAATTCTATCATGTTGACATTGTTATTGTGGACGGTTGTCGGCAGGCTGGAGACGCCGCAGGAGGACACGGCGATGGTGTCGCGCGTGCGCCGCTGGGTGAAGGACGCGTGCCGGCGCGGCGCGCTGTCCTACTGGCACGCCGTGCTGCACCCCTCGTGCTTCGCGCGCACCGTGCACAACGTCTACTACATCTCCTTCCTGGTGCGCGACGGACTGCTCGACGTCTACATCGGTACGTGCGGGAGACCTTACATTGTCAGTTTAAACTTGTCTGTGTTGTTAGGTTTAACATGTGATACTAGATGGCGGTATTGAGATTTATGCAGTAGCCTGATGGCTATGGATTTTAATTTTCTCACTGATAGATTTAATATCTGATAAGAGATGACACTAGTGACCCAACATAGTACTACTCACTATTACTTGTCATAATAGACGGCGATAACGGTTCTATATTGTTAGTTTTAATTTGTGATAATAGATGGCGGTAATGAGCCTACAGTGTTACCTTTCATTTGTGAAAATAGATGGTGGTAGTAAGCCTACGTTGTTAATTTTAATTTGTGATAATAGATGGCGTCAGGGAACCTAAATGTTAGTTTTCATTTGTGATAATGGATGGCGGTAGTGAGCGTACATTATTGGTTTTAATTTGAAATAATAGATGGAGATAGTGAGATTTACCCAGCACGCTAAAGAGTACTGTGGACGATAAGACTGCTGGTGTTGATTAGTCTTGTTAGAAAGTATCAGTCTTCGTCCCATTAGCAATCAATAGCTTGTGCCACTCCAAGTTGGTCACAGAAGCGTTACTAACCATAAGGATAGATAATCGAAAAGTTGGTATAATAATAATATTTCAAATTAGTTATCCCTTGCTTCGGTGAAAGAAAAAATCGTGAGGAGACCTGCACAGCTAAGAGTTCACCATAATGGTCTTAAAGGTGTGTGAAGTCTGCCATCCCGCTCTTGGCCAGCGTGTTGGACTATAACCTATATCCCTCACATTGTGTCAGTAGACCCGAGCCCAGCAGTGGGTCAGCTATGGTTTGTAATGACGATGAATTTTAAAATGGAGTTCAAAGGTTTTTTTTTTGACCTATTAGTATACCTTACCTTAAAAGACTAAACTATCTATAAAAAGTTGGTGTGTGATGATGATAATGTTGTTGATGGTGGTGGTGGTGGTGACGTCGGTGCAGACGAGGAGCGCGGCATCCCCATGATCCGGCCGCTGGCGCGCGCGCACCGCGCCGAGCGCGACATCTCCAAGGAGAAGCAGTTCGTCGTGTCCATCGACATGGAGCGCTGGCAGGTACCACCCGTACCTTATACCTCCTATAATGTGTACTTTGACATATTAATTTACTAGATGTTGCCCGCGGTTTCACTCGCGTGTAGAAATAAATAGGTTGTCGATTCCTATCTATCGACGTCGTTATAGAACCTTCCACAGAATAAAAAGACAGGTCGTCTGATGGTATGCGATCACCGTCGTCCATGAGCATTCGTAACACGAGAAGCGTGTTTTCGGCTCAGAATAATGCAATGGATATGCTCGAAGGACCAACAATCATAGTCACATGTTTTCGGCTGAGAAGAATGCATCTGCTCGAAGGACCAAGAATCATTGCGCTATTGACGGATGTATTTTATAACTTAGTGAAAATTTTAATGTTATATCCATTGTTTTCAGACATTGGTGGAGGCGTGCGGCATCACGGAGCCTCTGATGACGTTTTAGTGATAGATACTGGTCGGATGGTGGAGTGGGCGGAGTATCTAGCCGATCGACCGTCGCTTGACCAGTTAGTACGAGTGGTCGACGTAGGTTCCGGCTCAACGTCACTTTGGACAGCGGTGTCCAGTGTCCAGTGTGTCCACTGGTCCCCCCCTCGATTTACAATCTTAACGTCTGTGATAGACCCTATATTTAAGTCATCGTGGATAGAACAAGAGCACATTTTATTATGATAAGGGTACTCACGATATCTATTTTGTACACTTATTATTAGAAACAGTTTTGGGATCATATTATTATAATAAAATATGTTTGATCCAATTATTGTACAAATGTACTATGAGTGTAAATTGTTTAAGAACTCCTTACACTTGTATCTATAGTCAAGGTGAAGTAATTACTTGAGTTTAAGTAATTACTTAGAAACAAATTCGCAGGGTATTTAAAATTTTCACATTTTTTTACTTTGTTAAAGTATTTTGTTATTATTTAATAAAAAAGATTGCTTAAGTAATTACTTCGTTGATGTTTTTAACTATCGGATAAGAACATTTGCCTAAGTAATTACTTCGATAAGTAATTACTTTAACTTGACTATAGTATTGATATTACTTTATACAACGTTGTCATATTAATACGAACTTATTATTCTTATAAGATGAAATAGTTATTTTTCGATAATCGCAATTTTAATTGTAATAGTGCCTTATAAAATAATTATGTATCGTGTGTAGGAAACAAATTGTATAACTGGTTTTATGAGAAAATGTTATGAAACACATTTACATACATACTATCTTTAATTTGGCTGAAATATACAT
>DWPA01007213.1:0-10477 GCA_018251375.1 Calpodes ethlius | reverse complement strand
ATATAAAGGATCAGTTTTTTTTATTTCAAGCTACACGACCTTAAGCGTGTAAAATACACACGTATACAATGAAAGTGTGATCTCAAACATAGAATCAAAATAAGTATAAGCTTAAAGAAAATGTTCAACAGCCAGTGCACTACTCGATGGTCGACTTTCGTCCACAGAAAAAAACTCATTATTCTTAATACAGTGAAATATTATTTATCTATTACCGGTAATTGTCAAGAAAATATATTATCTCTTATCGCTTTAGTAGGTTTTATATTATCAAACAATAAAATACCTCATGTATTAAAAGCTTTTATTTCACTTGTAATGTTTGTTAGTTTGTCAGTATGTTTGTTTAAGTTAAATCTCGTAAGCTGAATTGGAACTATTTCGTTTTAATCTGCGAATTTGAAATAATTAATAAGAATTTTCTTTAGTTCCGATGAACCAATCTGATAGTTTACTTAAGGTTGACTCCAGGCGAGGGAACTCCTCAATGCTAAACAGCACAATAATTTGCTTTTTTAAATCAACGATTTATTTAAGGTTCAGTTTTATGAAATCATAAATGTAATAAAGTATTATCTTCTATTAAAATAGTGCTTCTTACAACTAAAATATTGATACTAGTAATAATATCTAATAATAATACGTTGATATGTTTTATATACCAAAGGTAAACATAATGACTAAATAGAAACATAAAAAAATATGAAAGGCAACCTTACCTTAGTATTGTTAAATTACCGTTTTTATACCAAATAATATGTTAATACCGTTTAGAGAACGATTATATAATTATCTACTAGTTGCTTACTCTTTTTATGGTGTCAAAAATTACTTTAGCACTTAATTTTTACATTCAGCCTGTTATACCGGTACAATGAAAAATGTAAGTTATAATACGATTTACTCAGAACATAGTAAATGTTAATAAACATATAACTAGGCAGTGACAACGAGTAATTATTTTTATTATATCATTTATAATATTTTTTATTAGTTTTGCCTGTGAACTCAATAGATAAGTAGGGTGAGTTGGGGTGCGATATAATGGTTTTTCACAAAATAAACCGTGTTGTTTTGAATTAATTGTCAATTGTAAAGTTTCAATGGAAATGTAAGAAATGTAATTTTAACATAAAATATATAGGTAGTTATAGTTTTGTATAAAAATCAGTTGAGATTATTATTTTTCTATCAAAAACGTGTCTAAAGTTACAATGAAGTAAACTAGATCTATATATTTACTAAAACAATATTTATAAGAGCTATCAATGCCTTAAGCCTAAGAATATAATCAAATAATATACAAAATCCCTTCTCTTAATAATCAGTTAAGGCATAAGTAGGTTAAAATAGAAACTAATAATTTCTATTACCATCTTAAGAACTTAAATTACACCGTTGGTGATTCAAAATTTACCAAAAATCAGGTTTAAAAGAAATTTATTTTCATAGACTATTTTTAATTACTAATACATTTTCCTCCTAAATTACTTTTTTCTTACTTTACATAATATGTAAGATAACAGGGTAGGACTGAAAGACAAACTTTTTGCGAACTATTTGATCTTTTAAAAATCGGGATATTTTATGTACATTTTCTATACCACGAATATCCTAGACTGTTAAAATTAAAGTAGTGGTTTATACAACACTGTCATTAGTATTAAGACAAGTGTTCGGAATTCGGGAGATATTTTTTTGAACTTCCGCCATTAACATCCTACCCCAACTCACCCTATATATAAATAAATATAAATCTCTACTAAAACACCTGTATAAATTTACTGTAACATTATCAAAACATCACAAGCCAGCCTATTAAAAACTGATAATACTACGATATCTAAAGATATACAGATTATTACTTTTATGACGGTATAAAGGTTAAAAACAGTAGCACGGAGAAGCGTGGTTTAGTCCATAATCAACATGGCTAGATTGCTGATTTGTCTTCTCTTTGTGGCCTCCGTAGTTCAGGGCCATCACGAGAAATATGAAGGGTATGTACTTTCTCCAATCTTTATCTTTATATTAATTATTATTAGGTTTATTTGGATACATATTCATACCAACCTCAATATCATGCCGGCAAACAAGGGTATTGTAAAGACGAAAGGAGAGAAGAACGCTGCTTTATGATAGGGAGGCGCAAGAATTTTGCTAGGTATTCATTAATATTAACAATTTAATACAATAATTTTACAGTATGTATCTAATTATAACTATAGTATAATACCGCTCTTCGTGAATATCTGTTTGGCTTGATGGTTAGGTGGTAGATAATGCGTCGTTTAAAAAGCCTTGTGTTCACCAATTGTACCGTGATATAGCGATCAATAAAGTTTAAATAAACATATTAAGTCGTTAATTTCAATGGTATTATTATCTTTTCCGGAAATCTGCTTGGATAGCTACCAACTTCTTGATTGGGTCAGCTGCTAAACGGCTCCTTTATTCTGGCTGGGCTTCAGAGCTGAGTCAATACTTTTCCTTTCTTTCCTCTCTTATCATTCTTTCCCAGAACTATCGGTAAATATGTTGGTGTAACTAATATTCATGGCTGAAAGTAACTTATCATGGAGTATCTCTGGGATATATGGGAGTATCTCACTTACTGTTTAATGGTATACCAAAAAATTCTTGTACTGTTTTACAGACATCAATTATACCGTGTAGCGGGATCTTCGCAAGATATCGCTGAATTAGAAGGAAGCTTGGACATTCTCTCAGCAACACCTGCAGCGAGATCTGATTCTGGTAAACTAGAAGCATTAGTGAGATTATCGCCAGAAGAAAGGGAAAAATGGCTGCAATATTTTGATGAAAAAAATATGTCCTACAGAAAAATCGCTGACAACCTTGCCGAGTAAGCATAATATTTCTTTTAAGAATTTATTTACCTGTAAATATTGTTATATGTTATTATGTTTATTATATGTAATATGTTTATTGCCTACGTAATAGTAAAGAGCAGTAGGTAGATACCCAAAATTTATCTACTTAGCATTTGATGATGACATTTATTTTGATAAAAAAATGTACCGTTGAAACAATTAAACCAATAAAACTTAGATATTAAGCACGAAAAAAAATACAACTATACAGCAGAAATAACTAAATTGAACCTAAAATATGATTATGAGAAGGAAATTTGTTTAACAATGGCTGCCAGGACATTTAATTACTTAGCTACGTATCTCAGATGAAACACTTTTTACTGTTCAGTATACTCCGAGATGAAGAGAACCAAATCAAATCATCAAAAAACGCAGCCAAGAGAAGCGGTCGCTCAATGACTTGGGACACATATTACAGGTACAATGAAGTAAGTAATCCATTCGCGATAGTTTCTACCTATGCGTAATATAAAATATGTACAGATTAATAACGTGAAACGCTACATTGTTTTACCCTCCTTCCTTAGTCTTTTTTTAAATTTGATTTGACTTATACCTTGTGGTATATCTATGGAACCATTTAGGTAAAATAAACTCATTAAAAAGTGCTTTTTTTCTTAACCACCACCACAAAGCTGATATAAAAGTTGCTTTTCAAAAAAAAAAAATTCGCTTCATTATGATTTCAATAAAGTTAATACTTTGAAATTCCACAGATAAACGATTATTTAGACGAATTGGGTAAGAAGTATCCTGAAGTAATAACAGTTGTAAATGCAGGACTGAGTTTTGAGAATCGTCAAATAAAGTATGTTAAGATTTCCACCACGCGTTTCGAAAACCTTCGTAAGCCAGTCATTGTCATAGACGCTGCAGCGCACGCCAGGGAATGGGTGACGCCCCCGGTGGCTCTCTTCATCATCAACAACTTGGTTGTGGACATCGTTGACAGCAAGCTCACCGATAGCCTAGACTGGGTCATCATCCCTGTAGTTAACCCGGATGGCTATGAATACAGTTTCGATTACGTAAGTCACAGAACAATATTTAACATGATTTTTTAAACTCCCGACTTTTAAAAGTAAAACGGAATATATCCAATTATTTATTTCATTGATCACCATAGTCTAATGTCATATATGTCCCGAAATTTGCGTAATTTACGCCTTATTTTCACAAATTTAGGGAGTTTTCACCATTCTTCAGATGGCATGACAACAATACATAAAGTATTTGTGACTAATAATTTGGATATTCTATACCGTTATCAGACAATAATCATTTAATTTTACCAGGTCTCTTCAACAACACTTTAGCATTTCTCTTTTTTCTTTTAAATGTCGATTTTAGTCTATATTCAGATTAAATAATGTCATTGTTTAGTGCAAATTCTTTTTCTTATCGTCTTCTATAAACTTGAATATTACAGGATCGTATGTGGCGTAAAACACGTTCAACCAATCACCCAGGCGGCTATTGGTGCGCTGGTGTTGATATCAACAGAAACTTCGATCACCACTGGGGAACGAGGGTGGAAAGTGCGGACCCTTGCTCTATCATCTACGAGGGAACTGCTCCCTTCTCTGAACCAGAAACGCGTATCGTTAGGGATGTTGTCTTGGAACATCTATCGCGATCAGTCCTCTACATCTCGTTACACAGCTATGGCAACATGTTCCTCTATGCTTGGGGCAACAATGGTATGGCATTATCTTTTACTTATAATACATATCTTAAACGGTTTCTCTAATCATTAATCATACCAGATTCCATGGTAGGTACAAAGTATTCAATACAGTATTACATTTCATTTTATATGACGAATATGTTCCCGTCGATAGAGGATCAATTGAAGAGTGGTCCTATTTATTTGTAGTTTTGGTATTATTACGCTGCTATAACAGACTGTGAATATGTAGATTTTAAATAATATTACAATAATCAATACGAATAAATATTTTATCTGTATTAGCTGTACGATATTCTTAACAGAAGGTGGAATTAGATTGTGTAATAAAGAGTTGAATAAAAAAAAACTGCATAGATGCAAGTTTCAAAAATGTAGACTAGAAATGAAATCTAGTTAATTAATATTATAATATAAAACAATTTACCGATGATTCTGTTTTAGGAACACTTCCATCAAACGCCCTGGCACTGCATGTCACTGGTGTAAGGATGGCGACAGAGATCGATAAACTGAAACTGGACTCAGCGCCCATTTACACCGTGGGTAACGCCGCCCAGGTGCTGTACTTCACTTCTGGAACATCAAGAGACTGGACCCGAGCAGTGGGGATTCCTTTGACTTACACGATGGAGCTCCCGGGTTACCAATACGGCTTCTTAGTTCCTTCATCGTACATTAGACAGATAGTCACGGAAACATGGGCTGGTATCGCTGCCGGTGCTCATTACGTACTTTATTTGTTTACATAGAATGTGAACACAGAAATATTTATAAATAAAGCATTCCATTATGTTAAGTTTATTTTTTACTCGAACTTTAACGGTAAGCGAAGTTTTTGCGGCTCCCACAATTGACCGTTTTTTGTCCTACCTGTAAGTTACCCATAAGTAACGAGTAATTGACATTGTTAAACGGGCTAGCCAAGTAGTAAGAAGAACCGTAAACCGTTGGATAATAAAGGCCCTCGAATGGCTTTCATCTTTGAGAATATAAAGGAAAATTCTCAAATGCGCAAACAGGTTCAAACACGTTATTAACCTATGGCCAACCAAGTGAAATGTAACTTTGAAAATTACGTTTAGAACTCAAGTCCCCTTATGGGCAAGACTTACGTTTAAGCCCCTTAGGCTTTTACTAATGTACTGGGCCATAGCTACATAAATAATAGATATGTACTTACCCGTGTCGTAGATATAAGTTCTCAGGTCTGGAAGACAATAGTGCTTACGTCATGGCCAACAATGGCCCTATGCGCCTAATGTAAACAACTTTGTTCCTTCTTCACAAATTGTCAATATTGTTGCTAACGATGATTCTATGAAATAGTTACTCTGCGTTGCTGCTGTTACGAATAAATGACTCTACTAAATCCTGAGCTTTAGAAAGTAATAGTCTCGCGTGCTTGATACAATATACCTGTTCAACGAAGTTCAAATGGATTTTCGATTTCTTGTCATCCAAGTAATATTACTTCACATTTTCGTAATAAATTATACAGAGGAAATCAAATTTGAGCGAACAATAGAAGGAACAGGACTCCCATATTATAGGATTTTACTATCTTTAGGGGATTGTAAAGGTAATTAAGAATATATATTTTTTCGTACTATATCACTTCCATTCAATATTTTGCGCCGTCTAGTAAGAAAAATAATGATATGCCCTGAGTAACACTTAAGTAATTATACAGTATACAAAGTGCTACATTAGTTCAACTTATCGACATAGCGTCCACGTCTCGGAAAAAGGAGTGTAGGTCGCCTCGTAACAAGATTGAGTGACGACCGTAAGAAGACAGCGGGTATTCGCTGGATTCAGAAGCTGAGCCTTCAAGACCGGTCTAAGTGGCGCAAATTAGGGGAGGCCTATGTCCAGCAGTGGACCTTTAAATGCTGATAGAAAGATAGAACATTGAACTTGTTTCGAAATCAAGTAGTTTATTCTGCTATCAGAAATACGATCACACCCATCTTACGTGTTCTCTACAATCTACGTAAACTACATTATTAATGAACTAACTGTCTAAGCATTATAACACTATGCTGAGTAACATCAAAAGCATTTCGATGCGATTACGCCGTATAGTGAGGAATCTGTTGCTTCTTGGCTTTCCGAAACTGCAATGGAAGGGCGTAGAAATCATTAGGTACACACCACTATACCACGTGGCACACACCACGGCCGTTATCGACAACGTAATGAGACTTATTATTGATACGGATACGGCAATCCGAAAGGCTTACCTTCAGTCAGCTGGCTTAACGCAAAAGAACAAAGAAAAATATCTACTTAATTATATACGTATACGTTGCTATTCAGAGAATTGATATATTTATATCTGTTTTATTTCAACAGAAGATATTATCTTTAAGGAACAAAAGTCATGGCATGCTGTTAAACTAAATCGAATTATCGATATTTATTACAAAAGCAGTATTGGTAAGTAAATAAGAATGCTATGATTACCTAATGATCAATAATTGATATTTCTTTTATGTAAGTAAATAGTCAACAATCAGGCTAGTCCACCACCTAGGCTGTTGATAAGTGGTCATTGACGCCCAGAGAACGCAGTATCATAGTAGGTATCACCGACGGCTTGCTAACCACGAAAGCAAAAGAAAGAAAAAAACTCGCTCTCAAGACCCCAATCCGAACAAGAGCAGGATTGTGTAAGATAAGTCAGAGAGCCTGGTAGGCTTCATGGAAACACAAAAATACCAATAATAATATTAACAACCTAAAAATAATATTGACAAACTTAATCTCACGCCAGGGCTTGCCGCCAAACAGGGCTGGTTTAGAATAGTGCTCCAACGCAGGATTAGCGTCAATAATTAGGTCAAAATATGTTAGTAAAAAAATATACCTACACAGTATTTTGCTAGTAACAATACTATGAATATGCCTAATTATGTGTGTATTGTTTATATTTTATTCCAGAACAAATAAAAGTATCAAAAGTTGAAGTTACTCTAATAATAAATAATACCGACTTCTCGGCGTTTTCTGACACTGGGGTTGGTCACCATGAATTTACTGCCTCAATACTATTCTCCACAAACATCGGTATAATGTTCTACGCCCTTGTATTGTACACATGCGATATAAATACGCCGAGGACTGTTTCATCTATGGAAGATTCACAACTACCTTTTTATGTTAAAACCATGTGAAAATGTAAAAATGGTGCTAAACATCAATAAAGTGATTTTTATAATTGGCTGTATAAAATGTATGAAGACTCAAGACGAAATTTAAAAAAACCGTTATTCCTGGTTCAAAAAAATTTATTTGACCAAGTCCTACTTAGTACCTATCCCAAGCCAAAAACTAGATACGCCCGTGAACGTAAAGAATGCAACAAATCAAAGAGATATTTCAAAAAACTAAAACAATAAAGATATTACGGCACAAATAGCGAGCTTAAGTCAATAAGGTCCGTCCATTATTGTATTCAAAGCAACCTCGTAATATTCCAGATAAACAACGGTTAAGATTATGTTATACGATCCTCCCCTAATAATAATACATTTATTTATATATACAAATGTCATACACACTAGAATTACGTTTTCAATTGACAAATCTATCTATGGTAACTTGCTTATATAGACGTTTCGATTCACGCAATTTACGCATTAAGCTATTTGTCAATGTGTACAACTCGGTACTAGCAAGAACGAAATATCTAATATAATATCGTACTTATCAAATTAATCTGTAATTGTTATTTTTACTTTCGGCTACTGTTCGAAAATACAATAATTACTTTATATAAAGCAATAAGTGAAGCTCTGAAAGTGCGAGATGTCAATAATCAAATGGTTTTGAAATTCATATTTATATAATTTAAATTATATTTATTTCTAAAACCATTTGATATATGTAAATGATTTATAGTATTTATATATGGTTTTTAATTCCTTATATTTATAATCTGTGACAACTGTCTATGTGACAAGACAAAAGGTAATCGAATGTAGTACGGAACGTTGTGTTGTGTTTATTTACGTGCAGAAGTCAATCACACGCAAATCACAATAGTCATTACGCACAAAAGTAAAATTCAAGTGTGATGAACATAAAACATTTTTGAAGATGTTGTGGTATCTGCCATGGTCTGAAAGTATCAAAAAAAGGGCCTGTAGATACCTTCTTCAGCGCTATTTGGGCAATTTTCTCGAAGAAAAGCTGACTCTAAATCAGCTGAGTGTCGATTTGTACAATGGAACAGGCACCGTATCAGATGTTAGCCTTGATTGCGAGGTAAATATTTATTTTATTGATATTCCACATGCTTATCAGTCAGATTTATTATTCCCAAACTTATGTTACAACTCATTTCTACGTCTTTGCCAATTGTAAATGCGCATAATATTTATTCAAAGTAACACGTGTTTCTTTTAATGTCCCGAACAAAGAAAAGTTTAATTACAATGTTTCTAGGCGTCCTCCGATTGTCTTTCTAATATAGAACTTTATTAATATACAGGCAAAAATTCACTAGGTAACTGTTTACTAATAAAATCACTGAACAATAAGAATGGTATCTATTGTAATAGAGGGCAAGGTCAGTTAGATAATATGAACATCATGAGTTTTATAACAACTATTGTTTGTTTATAAAATATGTTCATACCACATCATGCTTTAACAAAACTAGCTGATGTCTTTGAACATTTCAAAATATTTTTGTGTGCACACTGTGCTAACAATAAATAGGTCTGTGACCTTGATGTAATTGAATACCTATTTAATTCCCTTCCTGGTTCAATTTGTATAAATGATTTATTTGAATAATAAGTTACAGAATGGAGTGTTATAAGGAGCAAGATTAAATGCAAAACAAATTTAAGTACAATAATGCTCAAATGAATTAAACTCACTGAATTTTGTTAGTTTAAAATAAAATACCATTTTATATTTTTAATAATATGGTGCTAATTGTAATTGTCAACCCTGTACTTCAGTTAGTAGCAACCCTGCCTGATAAACCAATGGTCCCAGATTTGTTTTTGGATTGGAGAAAACCTTTTATTTGACCAATAATACTTACATTATATTATTCCAGAATATAATAAATATAATAGAATATATTTGCATATAAAATTATGTGCTTTACAATAAATTTACTATATACATGCTTTAACAGCTCACTAATAATGTTTAAATTAAAATAAATTAAACTTCAATTTCCTTATGACCAAAATGCTTGTAGGCACTCAATGAGCTGGGCGATGCACAGAATTGGCCACTGGAGATAGTAGATGGTCACATGCAAGAAATCACTGTCACTATTCCCTGGTCCACTCTGTTCAAGGATGACTCCAAGGTGGAGATTAATGGGCTGTCGCTCACTGTGCAGCCTAAAGTGCGTGTGGAACAAGGTACTAGATAAATTATATTTTTATTTATAGTTCCTTCATTACAACTTTTATTGCAACCAGTACTAAAAATTGGGGGGAAAAACAACATTGTATATTTTGAACATCTTATATACATTTGTTAATATATACATAAGAAAACCCAAATACTTTTCTATGTACATATAATTCATATATCACAGTTACATTATTATTAGGTTTAAAAGAATCCACTTATGTCTAATGCAAGCATATTAAAAAGCGAACAAGCAAGCTGTATTAAAAACATCTTTGTAAAACAAAAGAAAAAGGGATCTTAACTATTTTGTCTAAGTACATATAGATAACAGGCTAAGATTTTTTTTATATAGAACAGAGTTTTACAGTTTGTGCTTGAAATAAAATCCATATCTTGTAACTCACAGAGTAATAACAATTATTATAACATCTTTCTATACACCCCTTCAGATTATACAATCAAAAGTATCTCTAACTCATCAGCCGACAGGCTACAAACTAATCAT
>DWPA01007212.1:0-10478 GCA_018251375.1 Calpodes ethlius | reverse complement strand
ATCAGAATTGCATTACATCTGACCATTTGACTCCTAAAGCAGTAAATATATTGCACTATAGTGTTGTCCAAGTGTTAGTTAATTTTTAATTGTTTTGATAGATTGTTACTGTCTAGTAAAACAAAATATTGACACAGTTGAAGTATGTTGTAGCTGCAACGATAACATTACTGCTTCAGTGACTTATTTATATGATTTTAATGAGAGTGATAATTGAGGTTATTATCTTCAACAACTAGGCAGATTGTTTAACTGTAAAAATTTTATTAACACAAATGATTTATGAACCCGGATTTACATGTGCTAATGTGAGTTGGTAATTGATTTTATTTATAAGGTGTTAAAAAGTCAACTCTAAATTATTCTATATTATTAGTTGATGATAGTATTCATAGTAGTACCTTTATATTTGTTAACAGTACCTGAGAAAAAACTTAATTGGACTTGAAAATAATGCATCTCTCAGTTTTGATGTAACTGAAAAGGAGATTACAATTTTTTGTATAGGGTAATGTGAGGCTGAAAGCTAAAATCCTTTTCCTTGAAATGAAACAAAGTGTTGCAATGTAATATAGCATGTGACATGATCAAGGATACAAGGGAAATGAGAATAGACAACAAAAATTATGTCCAATAAAGTCATTCCTAGGGAACCGATAGTCAATTTTAAATATGTAAGTAATTCGAAATTATACACTTGCCATTATGTAGGATTGATATGCAGGGGTCCTTGGTGGACTGAATATTGTCTTCGCATTACTTCAAAAGATTTTGAACTTTATTTTAAACACTGCAGAATTTAATTTTGAATTTCTGTAGTTTTTGTGTACATAACCAATTTGACACTATTATTTAACATGTTCATGTCATATATACACACACAAAAGCAAAGTCAGCCTTGAATATTTGTTAGATAAATGAAGAAGATGTGTTCATAAATCTATAGGGGAATTAAAAGAAAATTTAAACAGTATTATTCTGCAACAGGGGAGGTATCTGGTTTATTACATTAGCTATAATATTCAAATATTATTATCATAGGTTTAAATAACATAAAATTTATCTCCATTATCTCCAAATCAACAATCACACTTTAAGTAAAAAGAAGTTTTCCTCTGATACTAAGCAATTTCACAGTCTATATTTTACCTTAACAAAGTTGGAAATTTAAGGAATCAGAGGATAACAAGCATTTTCTGTAAGGTACTTGTAACAGGTCAAATATCTTAGTGTGATAATCCAACATGCCGAAAATTATTTATCTATTAAGTAATAGTCATTGTCTTCACTTCGCTTCGAAAACCTATGTGTTAGTATGGACTAACTATCGACGATGGTCCTCGATAGAAATGTTTACGCTTGTTGGGGTGACCTAAAATACAATTCCCAATCTCATGTCGGTAGACTAAGATGTCGTAGGAGGCGACAGAAGACGGCCCTTTGCTGGCAATCGACTGTTCTTGTTCCGATTGCGGGCTTAAGGCCCAGCGTTTACTTTGTTTCTTACTTCTACTTTTTTGACTGGCAACAAATCGTTGATACCGTTGGTGGTAACACCATCAACGAAAATATTAATTTTGTACCCACAATGTTTTTGTTATCATGTATCTAATTTTGTAATTACAATTATTGATCACCTAGATACCTGCGCGATGACAAGCCCGATACAATTTATTTATCGCATACTAACCAGGCGGTGTTATTATCGATCATAACATCTTAGAAATTAGGTTTTTATTAATAGCAGTGATAGCCTAGTGGTTCGAACGTTGGATTCCCGAACGTGAGGCGTGAGTTCGAATCCTGGACACACCACTAATTTTCACAAAGTTATGTGCGTATTAGCACTTGCTTCGGTGAAGGAAAACATCGTGAGAAAACCTGCACACTGGATAGTTCACCATAATGTTCCCGAAGGTGCGTGAAGTCTGCCAATCCGCACTTGGCCAGCGTGGTAGACTATGGCCTATACCCTTCACCTCGTGAGAGGAGACCCGAACCCAGCAGTGGGTCAATTATGGGTTGTAATGATGATGATGATTATGGTTACTTACAGGTGGACTTGTTTTGGTTAATACAGGTAGTATTTAAATTATAAAGTTTCATGTGTACTTAATTTTAATATCATAATTTTTTTATCAAATTCAAAGTAGTAATAATTACACCGCCAAAGCATTAATTAACAATCACGTATCAGAACCTCCATATAATAGTTTCTCATATCCGAAGACGAAAAAAAGGTTCTGTTTTTACTATGTAACCTTAAATATTCAATTAAAAGTTATTGACGTCATCAAACAGATTAAACAAACACCAGTTTACGACACTGGGCTGAGTAGTTGAAGTTTTGTTGTTCTACGTAAATGTTCACACTGTTAAAACGAAGATTTTACATATATCTGTACCATATGATGGATACCTATACAACCTTGGGTAAACATTTATTTGTGACATCTGTGACAAGACAACATGGTCATCGAACTACATAATTCTAACTCGTTACTTCCTAATGTCATTTCAAACGTAGAAGTGGTGACTATAAAATAATAATATTTTTTATTATTGCCACTTAATTGCCACCTAAATAGTCTGTCTACACATTCGACAAAGGTAATAGCGATAGCCTGATTATCATCTGTCAGAGAGATATTATTTAGAGATTAAGTTAACATTTTTAACTAAGTAGGCGGGGTCTTAGCTCTGTTACCGATGTATGTTTTTGGGTTTCCGAATATCCATTATTTTTAAAAATTTCTAAAAACTTATATAATTGAATGTCACTTTGCATATTTTTTTACGTATTATCGTGACGAATGAATGGGTGATGGCCAGATAACCAACTAGTGGCATTTGACGAACGGAAGCGAGCGTCTCAGTTTTGTATATAAAAATACAGCTCCGAAGCGAGGCGAGCCCTGGCAAGCGATTAGAAGTGACGGCAAGTCACAGCACACGAGCTTCACACACGTTGGTGTTGGCCTGCACTCGGAGAACTGGGCGAGCGACATAGAGTGAAGGCGAGTCGAGGCCTAAACACGTTGGCGGTTTGCCATCACTCTGCGAGTGGCGACCAACATGTATAGACCTCTTAAGCATACCTACAGATTACCCTTCTATCCAAGATACATAGCTAATTTAACTACAAAGGATATATTTTTGATAAGTGTGTATTAAACGTTATTATGGCGTTAATGTTCAAATCAACGTAAACAGTTGTTTTCAAATCGAAGGTCACGATTAGTAACCTTAAAAGTCAAGCTCCATAATGATAGATTCTACCAGCTTAAGTGATTATATCAAGTGTTTTGTTTAGTCACTACGATAAGATAAATTCGGAACACAAATTTGTATTAGTGGCGACTTTAATTACGTATTATGTTTATGTTTTATTACGGTATACCAACATGATTTGAGCCATATTTGTAATTTATATTTATTATTTAAATAAGGTTGTTCTTTCGTAGACAGTCTGAACTCTGTTGGAATAATTTTCAATAGGTACAATTACGTACAAAGAGCTGAGTTTGTAACTTTTACTGGCGTCTCAAGAATCCCATCCCAGCATCTTCGTAGACATCTAAGAAGATATATATTCGCATATAACAGTAGTGTTTTACATTCCGTTTTCTATATAAGGTTTTGCATTATATCTGCGAACAATATTATTGGTATACGTAGGTACAAAACATAAAATCTTCGACTTAAATAAAGACACACTTGACCGGTTTCTCGATGTGAATGAACTAAAGCAGCTTTGATATTTTTGGAAGTCGCTTGAAACAACTAAAATTCAAGTATCGATTTAAATATACCCACGCCTTTATTTACCTCGGCTGTTTTGGTCACGGCGAATGTTGTGTCGATAGTAACGCGGCACAACAAAGGGAATTATTGGTTTTATGGTATATGCTGACAGCTAAATAATTTACATAGACCTTTGAGAAGGAGATTAAAGTAAAACTTTTTATAAACCAGAATTAAGGTTAAATAAAAGTATTTGGCCGCTCAAAGCCCACCCTATCCTAAGTTAAGAAATATCGCAGTCGGTAGTTCAACGGATGAACGCTAGTGCCATATGTTTCTTGAGCGCTTCCGTGCTTTCGAGGGTACGTCAAGCCCTCGGTCCCGGTTTTTATTATTAGTCATTATTTTGCGACACTGTTGGCCCCAGATCTCTTACCAAACCGCAACGGAGCAGCGTGGTGGAATATGCTCTAAGTCTTCTTAGTTTAGAGGAGTGAGCCGTGCCCTGTATAGTAGTGGGGCCATTAATAGGTTGAAATCAAAGTAATAGAAATCTCTAGGAAAACCCGCACTCGTCGAGAACGTGTGCTAGTGCGTGGAAAGGGTTGTTTACGCTCCATTATTAACAAGCAGTCACCCCTAAAATTAATATTGGTATGTCTGTGTGCAGCATATTGAATGCGGAGCTATGTGTGAAAGAACCACAACTATTATTTTCTAGACTGAGAAATTTAGTCGTTCGATTTGATCAATTTATGCTTTACGGTTGTTAGCTGAAATGTAGTCGGGTCTGATAGTTATTGGTTTTATAGTGTAACTAATTACAATTGTCGATTGCACACACACATACACGTAATTAACGACTATTGCTAGTACTATTCCAGTTTTGAAAAAAGTGAATCCATGCAACTTGTTTTGCCTAAAAATTCCTTTTCAGCCAGCTACTGTTTGCATGTTTACCAATAAGTAGTCCTGTGTTAATCCCAGGAGATTACCGTACAGTAACGTTCATTTAACAATTCCTGGACTGCATACTCGTTTGATAATTCTTTGATGACATCATTAAAACAAGTTTAAATAATGGTACGAGTATGAGTAACAATAGGTGCATGAGTAACAAGCAATCAACCCCTGTTGCGAGTTAGACGTATTTCGACGTGCGGGCAATTTATTAACGTTTTGTGTTACCGCACATTATTTTCTATTATTACGGTGTACGTGAGGCGAGGCTTTATTTAAACATAGAGTTGTAATTTATCCGTCGCCGTTGGGCGGGAAATAGTTTTCCAATTACAAACGACTCGCGGCAGAGCGGTATTAAAGTGTAGAGGGGGACTTTCAAGTGGGTTACGCATTCCACTCTGCTCTGGCTGCAGGTGCACTGCTACCGATGATATCTGGAGATCCAATTGTAGCGATTAGTATCAAAAGGAGGCTTCTGGGATCTGCCAGTGTCCAGAGCACACACGACGCCTTTTAATATATACCCATTATCTTCACCCTTGTGCAAATATTTCTTAGCAAAAAATATAGCATTAAGCACGTGATTTTGCCTAACAAATTTACAATCAGGTGACAATACAATAGTGTAGTAGTTGTTAAATGTCTAATCACTAAAGCGTATAAAGTCTTCAGTATATGTCTACAAAAATAATTCTGAAATTGGTGTCAGTTTAATCAATCGTTCATTCCATTTAACTAAGACCCTGTTTGAAATATACCCGTGTTGTTTTAACGATATGAAAAGCGCAGAGATATTAGAACAATGATGGCTGATACCATCCATGTTGAGGCATGGACATCGGCGACGAGGTATCATCGACACGTTGTCGGTCAATACGTAACCCCCTTTGTTATGTCGCTCTGAACTACAAATGAAATATGTTAAAATAATTTCAGGTTTATTCTGGAAGGGCGTCGGGCGGTTACTAATCTAGCGCGTAAATAACTTCGCTCCAAACGAAATGGGTAATAGAGAGCTTAAAGACTTCCAGAACCTTGCGCCATTGCGGCGACCCTTTTTCAGTAAAGCGAACCACGAGTGAAGTTTGCATCCGAGCATGAATAGAGGTCCTTACATCTCGTTAGTGATGTCCCATTTGGTTTATGTATCACATTATCCCAGCAAGGGCAATGTAGTGCAAAGTGTGTCGGGATTTATTATTAATCTAATAGCATTGGCGACAGTAAACCGTTGCGACCTGGTCGTCACGGACTACCTTATGTGCAATAAGTCTCTTTCTCTTGCATTCCTGATATTTCCATGGACCGTCGGACCGTCGGACCGTATACCGTTTATTGTTGTTTTATTCAGCACAGTATAACTTGACGAGTGGGGTTTGATCGCTTTCCCCGTCCGACGCTATAAATCTCACAACATCGACGTTCCCCCCGCAGAGAACGTTCATATATTTCTATCAACGTCGAGTGGTCCGTCCCGTATTTATGTCTTACCTGCTTCATAAAGGATCTAGGTTTCTGTTGACCCACTTTCACACATTGTTTAATTACGCGGAAACTCATTTTCCCCATAAATCTTCACTTGTTTTCGTTATAAATCTTGCGGCATTCACCGATGTTGAGGTCGCTATATTTAAAATTAAACCGCATAGCTTTCATAAGTAATGTTTTTCGTTATATAATTGTTATTGAAACTATAAAATATGTACCGAGGGCAAGGTGTGTCCTGCCACAACCAATGGCGCTGCCGACTGAATTGTTCGTTAACATAAGATATACATACATATATGCAAATGCGAGCTAGAAAATGCGATTTGCGTTGGAAACGGGAGCTTTTAATAATAGGTGTAAACGCCCGCCGCATCCGATTCATAACATCAATTTGTTCATCTAAACGTTTTCTATTAGCGCGCGGTCAGTGCGTCAGTCCGTCTAGCTCTCCCGTAATAAATCGCGCGGCTTTTCCGGGTTCGCGTCCGTCGCCTGCGCAGGGAAAGCGCAGTCGGTCGCGGAACGTCGCTGGAATCGGTCGCGAGCTTCCGTCAGTCCTCCGTCAAAAAATGTATCGCCGCCGCTACCGCACCACGCTCGGCCTGGGGCTGGGCTCCTCCTTCTCCTCGGCCTTCTCCACCACCCTGTCGTTCAGCTCCACTCGCACCACCACCACCACCGATTCGGTCCGGCTGGACGCACGTGCGACCGCCGCTAAGCTAAAGTCCAAGTATGAAAATGCCGGCACGGCACAAGGTCTGTCTGTGTGTGTGTGTGTGTTTGTGTGTCTCTTGTCCTAAGTTTAATATATATAATTGTTTAATTCATCTAATATAAAAACAGTCGAACATTTTTTTCATTAATACATAGATCCTATTTCATCGTAGATAAGGTAAAGATCATCTTATTGACAAAGTCGTTTTATTATTCTGTGATAGTTGAATTTTCAGTTAACTCAGTATTTTGCATGTTAGTTAGTTTATTGTTTAATTACTGTATAAACTCAAAAAACTATAAAACCTAATGGACAGAGCTTTTATTGAAAATGAAATATAGTATTTGTTATACGTTCATCTGTCGGCGTCGTGAGAGCACAACAATGGCGAGGGTTGTTCGGAATATCGGTATTGTTTTGTCGTAACTCGTAAGGCGATACGTGTTTGTGTCGACCTCACAGAACACGGAGAAACCAAGTTATATTTATGGGTTTTTAGACATTTTGTTTATAAACGTAATGTAACATATGTAAATTACATAAGTTTTCGATTTTATGGTAGAGTACCCTCACCTAATATGTTAAATATATATTTCCTGTTTGAAATATGAAAAAAATATCTGTTTCGCACGGATATAAACTGCCAACATTCACTAACAAAGGTGTTTAATTTCATTCTCCCATCGGTGTAGGTATATCATTTGTAGAATATACGTAAACTGCATCTAATGGGCTACGGAGCTTACTTGATCATGGCCAGTGTGATGTATATATGATATACCATATATGTATGCCTGTATATTTTACACGCTCGTTTTATTGGACGTGAAATGGAGATTTATCTACTTCTAAAGTGAAAACTTCTTGAATACGGTTGGGATTTGAAACTTGAAGAAAAGAAATCGTGCTACAAAGAGACAACCACATACATCTATAGGATTAAGCCTGCGAGAGAATGATATAGAATACATTGAACAATGTTTCCTATTATCTCGGTCTCCTTTTTGTGGACGCTTCGTAGCCTCTCCACTAAATTGACTACTAAACGTTTAGTATGCTTGGTTTGTATGCGCTTTCATATAGCTGTGCTGAAATTAAAGAAAAGGCGTCATATAGTGAGTATAGGTACTATACTCTACTGTCTATTACTTGCTCTTGTGTTGCGTTGCGTCTGCATTCTGAGGCCTTGGGAAAAGGTGATATGGTAAACCTATGGTCAGCATCCTAGAGGTATTTATTCCACTACTGATACTCTGCATTCGTCTCATACCGTCAACTTGTGCGGGGTTCCACTTCTACCGTGTGAACTGCACTTATGTTTTTTTTGGAATGTAAATTTCTTATGCTAATACTTTCTAGAAGAAAATCTCTTATAAATAATAATCGCACAGTCAAAAATCAAATGTATATTTCATAACAAGTAATTGCAGAATTAGGTCGATAGCAATAACGAATCTATTCCATTTTATTTATAGGTTTCAAAGAAGGTTACTACTAGCTAGGCACTGGAAGCTCGCCGCGGCCGGTTAGTTTAATTTTCGTTGTATACTTTTAGCTTTTAGGTTGTTAGTTAAAGCAGAATGAGTTGTGCGAAGTGCTCTCGTTTACTAAATTTGTTTCTTAACAGTCAGGTAGATGTTCCAGTTTAGAATTCCATGTGGAACTTAGCCTCATTACGAAATCTTAGCTCGAGACTCACATATTTTTTGTTTCCGTCCCTGTCTTCACAAATTAACTATAGGATTGATTGTCAATTTTGCCATCTTTGTCTTTGACTTTGTTTAAGAAGCTAGAGTGAAGGAGATGGGAGGGAATACAAGCAATGAATTCTTTCTTTCTATTTCACTGTTAAACCTCATAGTATTGTTTGTGAATACGGGGTTACTTTCGTCACAATGATGTATTTCATTAACGAGAAAATATTGTTGTGCAATAAATTAAAATACTCGTTAATCTATTTCTTATTTTTTTCTATTGTTTGCCTCTCGTTGTTGGGAATTATTGTTATACAGATAACACGAATATATTATTTGTGTAAAAAAAATTGTGCTACAGAAAACTAGAAGAACTAGTGCTTTACCTTCCTGCTATCGTCCTGTTTCAAAATGGAGACAGTTGACGTAGGAAGATATGTCACGGGATCCTACAATACTACATTGACGCAATACATAATGCAGTATAAAATAACACTTAAGAAAGATAAATATAAAGTAGGGGAGGTAAACGACATTGTTTATCCGGGCATCAAGCACCGGGCGCCGCGAGCCGCGCGGCGGGCGGCGGGCGCCCACACGATCATAAGGTCGATGTAGCTTCAATACAATTTTTAGAATGATTCCGTCCTTCGAGATTGGTTATTGACCGGAAGACGGGGATCAATGTATGCGGCATATGTTTGAGTTTAAAAGCGTTTGATACTCGTTTACCTTTACTTTGTCACCCTCGTCGTCTGTGTTTGTCCCAACTTTTTGTGTGCGTTTGAGCAAAATGTTTATAGTACTAACATGTAATTTAAAGTGATAAATAAGGTAATTTATAAAAACGTTAAATTCGGTGGTTGAACCTTAAGAAATTAATATTTTTTAAATCGTTTTAATTTATGAAATACTGCAAATACACGTGGATTTTTCTGTAAGAACTTTACTCGGTTTGTTTATGTAGTTTTACGTCCAATTTATTTTGTATTCGATGATATGCTTTCCTGAATATAATCAAAAAACTCACACCGACTACACACTGAATAATTTCGAGTTCCACAATCCTTAAAAAATTGTCGTTGTGTTTGTAGTTGTTTTTAAAAATATAAAGAACTTTTATTTTATTAAATCATATCCTACTTGTTACATTTTGTATATCGCTTTAGTTCCGATGATAATAAATTTTTATGATAAACGTGACCTAATATTCAAGGTTGGCTTCTATGAGAAAACTTCTTAACGACAAACAGGAGTAACTAATATTTATGCTTTCGTGTTATTTTTGTTTAAAATTTTTATAAGCGTTGACAATGACTTGCAGAATACATAGTGAAGTCTTTTTTATAGTGACTGTCTAGCGAACGGCGATTCCTGGGTTCGATTCCAATCTGCGGCAGACCATTATATTGTATTGATGAATATATTTTCTCGTATCTTTCATGTTTGTTGGGTCTCACTTGTGTATCTGCAATTGTATAACCATGTATATATATTTACTTATTGTTAACTAATAAATAATACTTACAGCAATAAAATGCTGAGACCATTTTCTTATCCGCAAATACCATTTAAAACAGTGGAAAGGGGTGGGAGACAAGGGGTTAAAGTATACTCAAGGTGCAGGGTAGCTCGGGGCAGATTTGGAGCGTCCTCGAGGTGCTCCTTCGCTTGCCTGGAGCTTAGTGGCGAGGGCCCTTCAATGCTAGCTCCGAAAGTACAGTACACTTGGCATGAGATTTTTGTACGAGTTTGGAGATTTGCGTTTTACATTGTAAGACCGGTCGTCTTGGTTTTTGTATTTCAAAGGGATGTGAGAAGGTAAGTATCCCGGGAATTTCCGTGATGCCATTAATGCAAAGGTAGACGGAATG
>DWPA01007211.1:0-10479 GCA_018251375.1 Calpodes ethlius | reverse complement strand
CGTCCTCGCAGCTGTCTCCAAACTAAAAATCAAACTATAGCAACATTCCCTTGCGCCGTGAAAAAATGCCAAGCAAACACAATTTCGCGTTTATAATATTAATATAGATGAGTATCTCGATAGATAATTGAAAAGGCTTAAAGGTTACCTCCGAACAGTTGATGGTGGATAGGTTTTAATCATTATAGATGTCTGACATTAATACATCGCCACTAAGCCTCCAAAGCATCGATTGTATTTATTATTATTATATACGTATTAACATTACTTATGAATGTATATTAACCAATATATATATATATTTACAAAAAAGTTTTCAACTACCCACATGATTATAAGTACTGTCCCTCACATTGGAAGTAACGCGTTGAAGTCTTTTATTTTCAATTGTAAACACGGTAAATAAAATTCAATATCGTGACCTTAGAAAGCTGTGTTTATTGAAACAGTTTATAAAAGCTTAAAAATCTTAGTTTAATGTGGGATTAAGTAAGCAATGACCGTTTATATTGTATGAATAAAAGAGGGAGTGAAGGAGTTGCGAAGAGGTCGGGAGTATGACGAGTGAATAGTGAAAATATCACGCGAAACTGTGTTTATGTAGTCAGATAGCAGTCGTTAAAATTATGTTAAAGGCTTTTGACTTCATATATAAAAAAGATAGCAGGTATATATCTTAAAGGATAAGAAAAAAACAAAGGTTACTATTGATTCAAACACATTGATCTCATAGTAGAGTTTTGTAAGAGTAAGAGAGAAAATTTCATCAAAGTATTTAATATTAACATTACAGCAAAGAGTCAACGCCTCATTCAAATTTGTATCCAAACCACCTGAGTAACATTTTTCATTGCATTTAAATCGAATATTAAGTTAAAAACATCATTCATACCCATTCCAAGAATCTCTACATTCTAAGTATTTAAAACGAAAATTTAATTAAAAGTTGAAACCCATCAAAACTGTCAACGCAATCACGAAAACCGACTTTAATGACGGTTTTCCGTTTCGAGTCTAAATAATATACTTTATATAAGGACTTACATAAGCGCGCGCGTGTGTGTAAAAGTATATCACATGAGTCGAGCCAGTCATAGCTCGGTGCGCGGGAGTCGGTTTTGTTCCACTCAATCGCATTTGTGAGTTGAACGTCGTCGCGCGCGGACGTGCCGCGTTACTGACAAAAGTTAACAGTGTGTGTGTCTGTGCTGACTGTGACTGAATTGAAATCCTCAAGTGTTTTAAATTTCCAATCTTGTTAAATTACGTGATTTCATTCGCGTTCGACTATTTCGCCCGAGGTATGTCTTGTTTTAAATTCGCTTTGTTGTTCTTGGTTATGAAATTCAGTCGATGACCGATCGAGCCTTTCATTTTATTTACTGTTTAATATTTCTTATTGTTGATAGATATTTCTTATAAATTGTTATAAATGTTTCTAAAACTCGTGCGTAGGAAATGACTGGACGAAGTCACTTAGCCCTGGTCTTTGAGAATAAGTGTAACAAATGCATTGATTTCATTATCACCTTGATTGTTTTTATATAATATAAAAAGATCTATCGATCGAAATCGATCATAATGTAACTTGAATTACAGTTTAAGACAGAAGATTGAAAACAAAATCTTAACGAACCTTCTCATACCATTTTCTTTAGTATCCGTTGAAAATTGTATTACGACTATACACTACGGATATTAACTCCACATAGTTACACATAAATATCTTAAATGAACATAATATACTTATATTAAGCTTACAAATGCCATTTGTACTAATAAGCGGATCTCAATTAAATAAATCCTATTTAAATAATTAATAATACACAATTAATAGTAAATATCTGACTAATTATATATACAAGCTACATATTCTAAAATTTTACATACGTTCCCATTATATTATGGAATGGAAAACTCTAACAGGAGTTCAATAGATACCTAAATAGTGAGGAATAGTTATAAATAAAAGTAATAACTAAATATTTACCTAATTTAATTATTAAACATGTCTAAACCTGTCCACTATAACAATTTGAATAGATATAAAACTATAAATAACACGAAAAATTCAACAGAAGTGCATTAGAGATCCAAACTGAAACATACTTATAAATAGACGTAAATATTAAATATTTACGAAACCTACTTATTAAACATGTATAAAAGTCTCTACTATAAGAACTTGAATAAACATATTAATATTTATATGTTTAAAATGTTTCGTTTTAAACACGATTTAGTAAAGTAGAGCGTTGTTAATTTCCCGACGGTACTTCGCTTGCAGTCGAGAGCTGAGCGTCCAATTTTTCATCTTCAATTATATTTTATTCCTTTTAATTTAAGATAACAATCTATTCAAATTTATTGAAATCGAACTGAGTAAATTAAAATTGGAAAAATTAACTATTATTCAAAATTTTATACTTTAATTTAAACCTTGATATTATGGGTATTCATACACACTTTTTGATTAATTGTCTTGAATACTCAACAGACTTTTTGTCTCATAATATTATAGAAACGTTTAATTTAAGTGCATAGTTTTATAACGTTATTTTTAAGGTATTAGGGAAAAGGTTTGGAATTTTGAAATAGTTATCTATAATAATGTATATTTACATTGAAGGAATACAACTTTAATTTGAGTTTTGTTTTCTTAAGTAAATAGATATTTATCGAAACAACATCATAATTTTGAAAGATAGAAGAAAATTTTATTGTATATTTTGTAGACCCAATAATGATTGTAGAAAATCTTTTTAAACAAATTTTCTACAATAGAAAATAATAGGTATAAAAGATACAATAAAAATTAAATTAAACAAAATGTTTTTTAAATATAGAAGTGGAAATAATTAATGAACAGATGCGGAGTTGCTTTTTTTTTTAATTCTCGAAACGTTTAAAATGACGTTTAAGTAACTTTCTTATTCAAACTTAAAGCCCGTTAAATTGAAATTGTTTAGTATTTTTAAAAGATTAAAGAAAAATAAAAAAGAAACAACTATCGCTAGCAGGATAATAGTAATAGTAAGAATAATTCATATGTACTATCATTTCATGTTTAGACGGTCATTTTTTAATATTTTACGTGCCTGTACGAAAAAGAGTCTAAAACAAAAAAAAAATATTTGAATCCTTAGACTAGTATATCCGTAGTCATTAACAACGTAGACTATATTCCAATTAGATTTTTGTATCGATTATAAATTAATAAATAAGTAAAAAAATGTACATCAACCAAAAATATTCCCAAAAGCTTACGTAAGTGCGCTAGTGAAAACATCACTTTTTATCTAATCTCCAACTTCAAGTGTGGGAAGTTACTATTGTGACTCGGTCTAGGTTACACCGGCTTTGTTACATTATGTTACGCGGTTCCCATGCCGTTACCGGCTTTAAATTAACCTTTATATACTTCTGAACGATGATCCTATCTTTGTCGAATGTTTTTGTCGTTTCCTACAGACTAAAAAGCAATTGAATTGAACGCAGTTGTTTAAAGTTACTCCACGTTAAAAATTAACCCTACATTTGCATATTTTGATAAAAAAATAAACTTACTAAGCACTTAAATTACATAAAGAACTAGCTGGACCCTGCGCGTGTTGGTACGCCAACAACTAAAATACATTTGAAGGAAAGACATTACATAAATATTCAATTTGATTTGAGTTGTTTTATTTTTTTTTTCATTTCAAAAATTTGTGACTGTGTCGCTATTTGTCGAAAATTGGTTCTACCAACTTAGAAAGCTTTGTGGGCTCATACACAACAACTTTGCTAAAGATCGTGACATGATCAAATGCATGGTTTACGATTCTATAAAGGACATACAGCCAAACATTATTTTTTATATATATATAGATCGTGTAATTCGACTAATTATGTACAAATAAGTTTTATCAAAGTACACATTCCATTTCAGTTGCTGACGTATTACTTCTGACGGTAATGCCACGTAACTACCCTCAAATGGCTCCTTTGATCATTATCTGTTAACGTTAAATATTTAAATAACAAAAAAATAACGATAAAAACATATTAGCCGTATATTTCATACTTTAACCGGTTTTAACCGGCTTACTGAAACTATCCAAACATAAAAAAACCTACATACGTATATAATTAACATAATCACGTTAATATAATTGCAGTAGATTTTCTTGTGTTATATGTGGCATGAACACATCCCCTTAGTAACAATTACGACTGTCATCAAACATTTTATCAGTCCCATATAATTGTCTACACGAATTCATTCCAGGGACTTGTATCCAAAGTTAGCACTAACTGAACTAAGGAATCGTCTACAACTAACAAACAATACAGGAAACTAGGATGAAACTTTCCCTAGACGTTCACTTCACAGATCTGTATAACACATACAAATACAGTTGTATTTGTGTTTGTACATCAATGCAAACATTTATAAAACGATGTTATTGACAGCGTTCGATCAAAGTTTTGTCGACACATTCATGGAGTTGCGTTTTGTCGGTGACAACGGCACATTCTAAACAGTTTTTGTCGGTAAAAAATGAGACAAAAAACAATGCGGTTACTTTCTAAACCGTCCGCCGTCCGAGTTGACTAGGCTTAGGGTTTTGGCAAACGGAAAACTCTTTAATATCGTTTTATCAAAAAACAAAATTATAAAAAAAAAATATTAAAATAATTTTTGTTTTTTAAATACATTTTGACTAACTATACTATGATTCATTCAAAAAAATATAAATAACGTGCTTGTTCGTCGATTTGTCATAGAGAAGGTCCAAGTTTCAAAACGTAAACTTTTAATTTAATTACGGACCTCTAAATTTAATTAAGTCCAAGTGAGTTGTAAGTTGTGATAATTATAACATTAATTATCACATTCAAGTGATAAAATTATAGGCTATATAATGATATAATTATAATATCAATGACGACTATCGGTAAGTCATGTAAGCTGACACTCACTAAGTTTAGAAGAAAGTTACTCTTAGGATAGATATCAGTTTGAAATATTATAGATACTTGCTACTGCCCTGCAATTAAAGTTTTGACTCCCAGACCAAAATAACTAACATTCAAAACATTACACCATCATAATACTCACAATGTTCATCACAGATCATAGCCCCGAGGGTTGATTCAATCCAAAGAGGTCGTCGTAGTGGTAGCTTGGTGATCTCCATGCTTTAGAGGGTACGTTAATCCATCAGCCTCGGTTATCTTCAAGTCGTTAATCCATGTCGATAGGCAGATGACAAAAAAACCTTTCGGTATGTAATTTAGGCACTAATATTTCTATCGATCTCCACTGGGTCATCAGGGTTGAGTACCATTTAAACCTCCTCAGTTATAAGGTACTCGTACACTGAAATGGGCGATTTATAAAGATTTATAACGTTATATAAACAATACAAAATGTAAACTAACAACTAGCCAACTATTGTATGTATCTTGTTATATTTTTTCTATCCGAGTAAAAACTAGTCAATGCTATTAGAAGACGAGTTAATAAATTACTTTTTAACAAAGTTCCTGCTTAGTTTTTTGTTTAATAATGACCAACAGTCATTATGAACGAGGTTCAATGGTGAATTTTAGGCAAAACGAAAACGTTTTTGATTCACGGTGCAAATCGATGCAGCGATCGTTTGATAAATCGAATCGTGAATTACTAGTAATGATATTGTTTGGAAAATACAAAAACTTGGAATATATTTCAATTTACTTAGAGAATTATTAAACAACTATTAAAGTTTTAATCTACAGTTGAGTATTAAAGTATTAAACTACCTACGTAATAATTATTCATTCGGGCTTTTAAAATATGAAGGGTAGGTTAGAAAAATGATCTGTTTGTATGTCGTAAATGACGTCATAAAGTATTGATGATCTAAGAATGGTTCTTAGTGAATAAGTCAAGCACGAACTAAGGAAATTATGTATTTAAATTATAATATGTATGGACAAAAAATATTGACCGATTAATGCGCTCTCCTCAGCAAATATAATTTTTTTTTAATCATATATTAGGTTATCTTCCGAAAATATTACAAGATTATGCATAATATAATAAATAATATGAAATTTCTTGCAATTGAATTACAAGTATACTTAACACTTTACTGGCCTCCTTTCGTTTTAAAACATTTGTATGGTTAAAAAAAATTCTAAATATAACTACAAAAATAATTCTCTAATATCTGATCTCAGCTTGGACATCTTAAACTTTATGAACGTGATAAATTTTCCGAAACCATAACGGAAAACTGCTAAATTATTAATAAGCGCAAAAAACTATAAAAAAAATAAGCCTACTATTTAACAACCTGTTAACTATAGAGAAATTATTCTTTATAATGTAACTAGTATAAAACATTTGGTATAGCGTAAATAAAAGAATATAAGAAGGAAAGAAAAACCGTAGTTCCGCTTCGAATGACTTTTTCCGATTGAAAAAGTCACCGCGTACAATGCAAACAAAGCTGCTGGGTGACTGCAGCGGCTTGAAGTACCTTGTTAACACATAATTGGTAAATAAAACATTTAATAAAGTGTCTAGACGTTTAATAGGAATTCTCTAACTTATTAATAACTTGATTGACGTAGTTGATACGCCCGTGTGTGTTACACACGTTAAAAAGGTTGTAAATTTATTTCTAACACTGGTTGTAACAACCAGTTGTTTAACAACAACGCTTCTGACATGGATCTTTCTACAAAAATAAGATGTTCTTTTGCGGTAAAAAGTAGCCTATAGTACTCGTTGTTCTTCCAACTAACTGCAAACTAAAAGTCATACGATAGCGACGCTTTATTGCTCCGTGAAAGAAGACAAAGAAATAAACACACTTTTTTACTCTTAGCCTAATTCTAGAATAGGAAATTCTAGTTGGTTCCACGAAAAACACACAAAGACAAAAAAACACACAGACCGAGAATAGAAATTAAAATAATCTATCAATATCAAAGATTTCATAGCTTTTTCAAAGACTATAGATGTTACAGCGGGCTGTGTCTAGTCGGAATCTTCAAGAATATAACAAAGGGATAAGTATGGATGGATTGCAATGAAATTGAAAGGTACAAATCTAGAGTTTTTTGACCTAACATTATACAAACCGATTAGTTTGCTACAAAGAGAAACAAATTATGAAAACCTCTAAAAACTGTGCAAGATTTGTCACGTAAATAACAATTTCCATTAAGCACGTACTTAAAACAATATCTTTTCGATATGGAGTATCGTATGCAAAAGATTTCAACTAGTCGCCATTTAAACTCAATGAAAACTTACAAGTATTTATAACTAAAAACAGTTACACTGTTGTCGAATTCCGTATTAATAAGTATTGCGTAGAATTATTCAGTAAATAATTATAATATATTCAATTACTAATCACTTCAATAGATACAGTAACTACTTTCTTATGTAAATAACCTAAAATAAACAGTCTATGATAACAAATAGTCTTTACAACCGAAAAATATTACACGAAAATAACTGTTACATTGAAATCGTATTCAAGTAAAGAAAATATGTAAAGATATTCAATTTAAAATGCGTAAAATTAAATGCAGTTTAGTATTATTACATAACGCCTCTTTCGAAGACTATCGAAAACTAAAATTGTAAGAAGCGTAACGACTTCCGCACGACACGGTCCGGTTCATCCAGCTGTCAGTAACGTGACGATGTGATAGTGTATTCATGAACAGAATAATCTATCGTGACAAGTAAGATAGTCACACATAACACATAATTGACGGCCTAGATGGTAGTGACCCTGCCTGCGAAGCGAAGGGTCCTAGGTCCAATTCCCGACCGGAGCAGATATTTATGTGACAGATAAATATTTGCTCTCGGATCATGGGTGTTAGTGACGTGTTATTTGTGTTGTCCATGCCACCCGCGATACAGGGAATCCTATTGCAGGAGTATAAGTGTGTTAGCGAGTAAAACACAGACACTCACAAGACAACACCGCCTCGCCTATTTCTGATGTGTAATAACTGCCTTATAGCATTTATGTGACGCAAATTAAGGATGATTTATGTCCAGTAGCGGACCTTCCAAAAGATAGAGAGAGATAATAGATAGATCAGAATAATCTATCGTGAAAAGTAAGATGCTCACACAAATACAGTCACACACAAAATATCGCCTCGCCTTTTTCTGATGGGTATTAATTGCCTTATAGCAATTGTGTTTGTAGGGCAAATTACGGATGGCTTGTATCCAGTGGACCTTCAGAAGCTGATAAATAGATAGATGGTTAAATCAGCATCGATTTCTTTCAATTTAGTTATGTAGGTATATCTGTATTTTTATATCCTGCCATTGTTTCTAAATTCTCAACATATACCACCTACCAAATACTAGCTACCTTACCATCTGTACGTATATTATAAACGTGAAAATGTGTCTGTTTGTATGTTCTTCTTTCACGGTGCAACGGAACGTCGTTATGCTATGATTGTGTAGATATAGTTGGGAGAATGGGGAGTGACATAGACAACTTTTTGGAGCTAAAAGACACGTTATATTTATGGGAAAATCCATTATATCGATAAATTGAATCCCTCCACAATAAAAAAGTAATGTTTGTGGCTTTGTATGTAGAATGTCACTGAATGACATAGCTTAAATATATTGTTAGCAGTCTTGAGAGGTAATAGTAGGGGAAGTGAGGGTAGTTCCTATATAAGTCTGTTCGTGTCGTCTGTTCGTCGAAACAGTTCTCTCGTATCCTTACGAAAGCTATGCTGGTCGCTATATCGGTCTGAATATTGTAAATTACTTTTGATTGCTTATGTATTGTAGATTGTTTCTAACGTATTTAGAACTTTGTTTAAATTGTAATTAAAATCAGGTTACGTGTTAATAAAATTGTTATTTAAATTGAAATATGTGAACTGAATGAATAATATATATTTATGATAATTGCGTTCGAGAGACGAACCGCTATTTAACCATAAACATCAAACAAAACATCAGCACGTGACAGTGTGTAAGCGTCGTGTGGACGGCGACTTTTACTCACAACACTCTTCAGAGCTTGGAACCATGGTTTCTGTACAAATACACCATTGTTTAATATTACATTACACATGTTACATAACAAATACTGCTTACCGTCATTATATATATATATATATGTATATATAAATGTCTCTTGTACAAATATTCTATATTTATAACACACTACTAGTAATTCAAAGATACAATTTTCGTCCAATGAATTTTAAGTGTTTAAAATATATATATTATAGAATTTTATATTAAAAATAAGTCATATAAAAATTAATGTTAATCTGTGTGTCTCTGGAAAACATATTAATACATAAATTTAATGTAGGTCATCCATCCGGATCCTGGATATGTTACGTTCAAAAAGCATCCATCTTGTTGGATAGGATTTGACCAGCTGTAATTCCCTGAACAATTTTTGTTAAGTAAGTTCGAAGTCCATTTTTGTCAAATAAATCGCTTTGTTGAATAAATTGCTGAGACTTTTTTTTATTATTTAAAAAAGGAGCTAAAGACTAGTTTATATTACAAAAAAAACGTTTACAAAAAATACCACAATTTTACAAAAATTTCAACGTTGTTGAATTTTTAATCCTAATAACACACTTCAAGAAAACAAAAACAGAGATAAGATCAAAAACCGAATGAATTTACTTTTCGTATGTGTTTATAGAATAGTAAGTAAGTAGTAATTCTTTATAAAACACACACACACAACCTTACAACATAATAATACCTTCTCTTTCTGTCTGTTCAATGCACTCTCCACCTCCGGCAGATCCATATATAGTATCTTCTCTATAACAGCGTTTGAACCTTCTTCCATATTCTTTACCAACTGACACTCACTGATCTTTAACAGTTACATTTCGAACCCAATTCAGAACCAAAGACTAAGTATTATACTAAGTCTGCATGTCTATGTTAATTTTCCCCACACTTTCAATTATAAATGCACAAATTGTTTTCATTTACAAAGCACTTAAAACACGGCGATAACAATTTGAAAAGTTCAATATATGACATTAAAAAATAAGCATATTTTTTTAATTTTTAGTACTAATAACTTAGTTCACACACGAAACACGAAATTAAATAAAAATTCCCGTTAATGTACCGGACATTGTACGATATTTTTGTACAATTGGTACGGTACATAACGCTGTTCAAATGTTTGTACCGTTGTGATAAAAAATAGCTTTAACGATCAAACAACATCTGGACAAGAGATAGTGTCATCAAGATAGCCGAGATAAACGCTCAACCAACACTATGGTATCCGATAGAGATGTCACGGAGGTTCCGATAATAATATCCGAAATATTACACGTACGTATATAGGCTATGCATGTATATAGATTTACAGAAAATATTCTTTAAATCTTTATAGTTTCTCAAGTGATTTTTTATTTTTTTTTCATAGCTATTGACACATTTTAAGGTTATGTATA
>DWPA01007210.1:0-10481 GCA_018251375.1 Calpodes ethlius | reverse complement strand
AGAGAAAGATTATATATTAGTTTTATAACAAAACTATTTTTTTTTTTTTTTTTTTTACAGAATTATTTACAAAAAAAATTTTTTTTTTTTTTATTTCCTGAAAAGTTTTGATTTTACAACTACCGCCTTATTCATCGGGAGTATCTATAAGTATACATAATGAAACGATATTTGCCAGACGTTCGAAGTGAACATGGAGCGGGAGCCGCGACTGCTGCTGTTGCAAGAGTTCCGGCTGAACAACAGGATAATGTCGTGCGACCTCACCGCCGACGGAAACATACTGGCCATGGGACTGGACTCCGGCGATGTGGTGGTAAGAATGATGAATACACTTTTCCCAGATCCCCCACTCCCCTTCTAATAAAAATCTGACTTCGTCCCCCTCTGCCCCCATGTACTCGGAGTTGCCACATCCCTCATTTAATCAATGGTCAATTCCCCCCCACCTCTCTCCCTCTTTGTGTAATAAAAATCTGACTTCGTTGAGCGCTCCTCACGGTGGACGTTGCGATTATAAAACTGCTTTTCGCCGCCACTCTATCAGGCGACGCTAACTCTAACAGTAAAGAGTGGAGCCCCTACGGTGTACATGGCTTACATGTAATAAAAAATCAAACTAGTATAAATAATTATAATAAATATTATTTGTTGTTAGAAAGAAGTGATGAATTTTAATTATTACATTACGAGCTGATACTGGCGACTTCGGCCACAGATATAGTATTCTTGTACTCATACAAACTTTGACTCCCTTAGGGGATGAATGATCATAAAATGTTTCTTAATGCCACACTATATAACAAATCGATAGGTTCATTAGTTTAAACTATGCGCATCGTATATATGCTAGTCAATGGCAGATAACATTAGTAATAATAATACAGTCAATTTATTTACTCTCACAATAAGATCTTAAATTAATTTACAAACTTGGATTAATGTGTTATACCTATAAGATTTACCTTGTAAGAGCTTGCTGCTTGAGGTAATTATTCGAGGAACCTGAGTTACAAGTGACCAATGCCCTATCGAGGCACGGTGAGGTGGGAGCGTGTGGGTCTAGGCGAATAGTGTGGACACGGTGTTAATAAATCTTCATTTCCAGTTATGGAACGTTCCAAACAAGGCACAACTGAAGCTGCTGAAGCACCACAAGTCGAAGGTGCAGTGCTGCTGCTTCTCTCCTATCCCCGACCGGCTGTACCGAAGCGCCGTCGCTTCGCCCTCGACGCCCGCCTTCGACACGGACGACGAGCAGCCGCCGCTGGTGCTCGTCACCATGGCCTCGGAGATAGTGTGGTGGGATGTCACGTATGTCATCCGGACCGCGCATATTAACCCTTGGAGGTATGTACGATAATTCAATTATATAAGTATTATTGATGCACATAAATATAAACATTTATACAATGTTTTTTGTTTATTCTACGATTTCGGAAAGCTGCTTTGTCATGGAGAAGAATTCCAGAAACTTCTCAGAATATCTTACAAAGTTTTACAAAAGCATTACGGGATAATCGAATCTATACGGGCTGTCATATATGTAGTGCAGTTATTTCGGAAAAAAATTGTTACATATACGTGCAAAAACGATTTATTTATTTATAATTATACCAACATAGATACAGTTCAGGGATATATTGGTTCAAAATTAGTGAATCCCGCTGGTGATTTGCTATTAGGAATAATCTTACTAAAATCATAAATGCTAAAATTAATATACCTAATTTAATCTGAAAACGAATAAAACGATTAGGATATAACTTGACACAAACTTAGTAGATTCCTTACATTTGTTTCAGGACCTGGAATGTAATAACGCCGATAGCGAGCCCGCTAACTGCGCGCAACGAACGTACATTGGACAATTCCGGGAGCGAAACTAATAGCAACTTCTTCTTTGGCGGCGGCCTGTTCAGCGGGAAGTATTGCTGGAAGGCCAACTGGAAACGTAAGAAGTAAGTAGACGAGTAACACGTGTAGTAAGTAGACCGATAAAAAAAACTTTTTTTTTTCAATACCCACAGTGTAATATCTCCCTAGTCATGAATAATGAAAAAAGACGTGAAATTGATTATATGTTACATTTGAAACTCGAATAACTTTTAAATGGTTGAAGTTACAGAAAAAAAGGGACATTCTATTAAGGGGCGTTCAATTACTTTTGAAAACATGTATCACTTATATATATAATTTGAATAAAATAATGTTAACCTTATTACCATGTTACCTTAACGTAAAATAGAAATTAACGATGAGCGATCTTTTAAAATCGACATTAAGAACTCCCGTATTCACAGTTCTTTTTTTAAACCGGTTTAATAGACGTAGATTTCGAAAACAGATGGACTGATGATCTGATTAGTGATATATCGAATATTACCATCCTAATTCATAAATTTAACGAAAAAATCTTTCTTTGAAACACTATATCTATATTTATCTTTTCAGAAGCAAAGAGGGATCGAAACGCAAGGAGATGCTGTCGTGCATCAAGTTATCGGGGATAAACGCGGAGAAGGTTTGCCACGACGACAAGTTTTCTTGTTTCGTCACAGTGGACAACGCTGGCCATATCCATATTATGAATTTATTAACGCAAAATTCTACGTAGCATGAATTTATTGTTAACGTAATTTTAGCTATCGCCGATCGTATCCGGCACTAGTACACTATAGCATAAACTCGTGTCTTATGTAGACAAGAACATCGAAATTAAATTAATTGTTATTAATAGGTATCAATCAACGCACAAAAATATATTCCTTTATAAAAAATATGCTCAATTTTTATATCATGATATTTTGTTGGTTTAATCATTTGGCGCATGTTTATCAGTGTTTTGTGATATCAATTAAAAAAAAAAAAAAAAAATGTCCGACATTAAATTTTAAATAGTACCTATATAGTAGCATTTACTGTGCTCTTATGGAAACTGAATGTTTATTTTATTGAAGACATTTCTAAGTGCCTGAACAAATTCTACACCAAGTGATAGTCACAAAATTATGAAAAAAAAAGTGATAAAAATTTGTTGCTCATAAAAAAAAACATTCGTTTTAGCATTCTTTTGTTTCTGAGCATGAGATTTAAAAGTTTCGTTATGATCAAAAGGCTCAAAATGTAGCGCAAGGTTTATATATAAATACGTTTTATTGCAATATTAATTGATATGAAACAGAAATTAATAATTGTTTGATAAATTTAATTTACATCAATACGTAAGTCAATTTACAAGTTAATATTTTAGAACAAATCCAGAACTGACTGCTTACACTTGGTAAAATATTTTTTTTTTTTTAATTATGCCTTTATTAATAATTCAAGTAAAATTTCTGATCAGATAAACAGATTTAAACTCCAGTTACATAAAATATATTGAGATTTACTATGGATTAATTAATCGTAACTTTAACCCTAGAATAATTATTGATTTTATGCACAGGATAAGACTTAAGTTTCGTCGAATACGCTAATTGTCTGGTTCTGATATAGTGAATACGTAACACGATACTGCCAATACGTTATTTATTTATGTATCCAAATACTGTTAGTGGTAATAAGGTTCTATGTGCATTTTTACAACGAACAATTAAGTCTTTTTATATGTTCTACAACGATGAGATTAAGTGTACTTGTTGTATATCTGATATAAACTAAGTTTAAAATAACATAGAGTAAATACGAACAGAACAAATTTAACAATAAGGTTTTAATGATACATATTTTATATTCCCACCAGTCTGCTTTATTTATTTAAGCTCTACGTTACTACATTTTTTTATTCGCTTTTGCATTAAAATAAATTTCATATTCGATACCGCGTTTCGTTATTTAAAAAATATATTGACGTTCTTAATTTTTTTTTCAACAAAACATGCCACTAAATTTACCTCAAGTATTCAAAAAGTGACGTGAAAAAATTGCTTCATTTTTAAAATGTAAAAGTGAATAAATATCATACTTGGTAATGTTAATAAATTGTTACTGTTACTATAATAATATTGATAAATATCTAGTTAATTATAATATTTTATAACATTGAATAGGCATCGACAGATCTGCCTTGGTCTGATCTGTTTTAGAACAAGTGCCATTGCTAATAAAAATGGCCCATCCCACATGTGATGGTATCATAAAGGATCTCTTTATGTCAGTAAGGATTGTATAGTAAATATCATGTAAGTAATTATAAATGGTGCTATAATTGTTTTATACAATGGAGGAGTTGGTTAGTGTTAATTATTATGTTGAACATGATTGTGATTTTTTATACACCCTGTGCTCAAAATGCATTTTCTTGTTCGTTCCTAGTTTATATATACATAATAAAAGTTATCTCCTTTTTAATTAATGCTTTTTATATTTTGTCAAAGCATCTTATGATTATTTGGAAATTGGAAAAAAATGTTTTCAATGTATTTTGACAACTTTGCCTTAATTTAAAATTGTTGTTATTCCATTTCATATTTGTAAACAAATGAAACGTTATAATAATAACAGTACAGATACTTTAATAATATTTTAATTTCTGGAATGCGATGATAATATTTGTAAATTACTATATATATTATAGGTGATAAGACTTTTAAGTATAATGTTTTATCTACATAGATTCATTAACACTTTATTGTAATGCAATAATCATTATTGAAATTATATTTTTAGATTGTTTAGATAGACATTATTTTGTGAACAGTTCTTTACATTCTTAAATATAAAGATTTTTCCACTGAATCGTATTTACTTTCGTTGAATTCATACCTTGCTTGAAAAGTTTTATGCAATAAATATTACTTTTTAATTTACCTTGAAAAAAACAATGTGACTTGACGATTAGTCTAGAATCGTAAGTTATACAATGCAGTCTTACAAAGTCTAATATTTTGCATGATTACAGCACGTACTAAAAAATAAACGACTATCATAGAATATCGATTGTCGTAAATAAAAATATACAACTATTTTATTGTTATATCTTTAACATTATCATAGCGCTAAAATTGATTTAAGTTTCGGAACTTAATTCGAGATGGCGCTGTATAATATGTGTCTTTCTTTTCTATTCTTTATCTTTTGTCCTATAACTTTATTCCCTAATTACCACTTTTTCTAAACGCTTACTGTTTAGATCTAATAAAATTGATCACTGACCTGCAAACGCCTAAATAAAATAAATATTTAAGTAAAATCAAAAGCAAATATCTACTGTCATTCACAGAGTACTTTACCATTTTGTTTTAGTAGGTAAGCGTTACTGTTAGATTTTTTGTAACACTAAACACCATACATTTATTTCCAGTGAGCAACATTCACTGTTTCTATTTGAAATCTTAACGGCTTTCGATCAACTGTCAAGTTTTAAGTTTTGTACGGCGCTTGTATGTGAATTAAAATTATTGCAAAACTAATTTATTTATTATAAAGTGTTTACATGACTAAATTATTAGCCGTTTCTCAATGAAGGAAAATTAATTGAGGCAATAGCTTTACATTTTAGCGATAAGGTGTGTGAGGCACAAAATAATGGCACAATTCAATTATCTAAACGAGCTGAATAGTTTAGCGACAATGGATGGACCTTTGACTAGGGGCCCATTACAGCGATGGGCCAAAAAATCTAACAACGAAAATGTAAATCCATCCCTTAGTTCTTCTTTCAAAAATATATCTAATATTAACGTGAGCAGTTGTAATCAGTCGATGCAAAAGCTATCAATATCTGCAAACCAAAGCTGCAACAACAGTGTACTTTCGAGCAATAAAACTCCTACGAGGAATGAAAATAAAAAGGGGAAGAAAACTCCTTCGAAGAATAAATCGCCAGGTAATAAACTTATTTAACTTTAAAAACTCAAATTGTTGGAAGAGATGTGCATGTCTTTATAAAATCATTTTCGCTTCTCTTTAATTAACAATATGTCTTATGTATATGTATTTTGAATAGCATAAATTAATTCATCAATAATAAAAACAACTACAATTGTCTGTGTATTTACAGGACGCTCCACTACTCCAACCCCAAATAAAGCTTCAAAAACTCCAAACAAAGCTGACAGATTCATTCCTTCCCGAAGCAATTCTAATTATGACTTGTGTCACTATATGGTAAGTGCAAAATTATATTATTATAGTAATGGAATTGAAGAAACTTGAACAACATATGTGTTGAATAGATGGCAAATAGACGCTTACAAATTATAATAATATAATTAATAATTGCCTACGTCCAGCAATGGAACTTTTAAGGCTGATAGATAGATAGTTAATAATTGTGTATTGATAGTTGAGTCGCGATGAAGACAAAAGTGAAGAGGTGGCACCTGCAACGGCAGCTGGAGAGGCCATTGGACGCGCATTGACAGACACGGAGCCAGGGAGACTGTTACAGTACACTTGTAAAGCACCGGCAGCACCAGAGGGCTACCAGAACAGACTGCGAGTTGTTTACTCACAAGTAAGTTCTATTGTTCATTAGTCAGGTATGCAACTGCTTTGTTTATCACTTTATTAAGACATCATCTATTGTGATATCTTAGTATTTGAATGTTATGCTACTGAAGTCATTTTTGTTATATGTTGCATGAGGAAATTAATATTTGTCCCATGTAACTCTTTATAAAACAAATTATCATTGTACTAGTCAGCACTAGCAGATACATCAATTTCATTGCCTTTTTATCCTACTTAATATAAAATAATGTAAAACATTATAATTTACAGGCTAAAGTACCTTCAACAGTGAAAAATACAACAAGATACATTCCACAAGCCCCTGATAGAATATTGGATGCTCCTGATATTTTAGATGACTATTGTAAGTTAAATTTTGAATTTTAAATATGGAACATGATATTTTTTTTAAGTGGACAAGCATGCAGATGAATCGTTATTATACATCTGTAACACCTAAAGCATCATGAATATCTGAATACAAGTATGTATGTGTTTCATATTATGATACTATATTGACTTTTTTTTTTCAGACCTTAATTTAGTTGACTGGAGTGCATCAAACATTTTAGCAGTGGCATTGGGTAACTCAGTATACCTTTGGAATGCTGGTACTGGTCAGATAGAACAATTATTGACCCTAGAGGGTTCGGAGACAGTGTGTTCAGTGGGTTGGGTCCAGGGTGGAGGTTCCCATCTCGCAGTTGGTACTTCTTCAGCTACGGTGGAGCTATGGGACTGTGAGAAGATCAAGAGGTTAAGGGTATGTACATTTTCATATACCTTGCTTTGTTTCACATTTTTCACTCAGTAACATAGTTAATATTTTTATGAAAATGCGATTGACTCTACTGAGATTAAAATGTTTCATTACAACTGCTAGGTGGTAGAATCCATTCAGAAATTAATTTTCAATTACTTCATTTGACTAATAGTAGTACATGTGCTATCATCTGTCTGGGTATTTAAAAATGTAGAAGCATTATACTGTTATAAAAACTTATTGTGACCCATGACAGCAAATTTAGAACTAGGGCACTTGAGAACAATATGGACAAGTCCAAAATAAGCAACTAAGCTAGATGTTATGTAGCCTTGTTCTATTAGTATTGTATTTATTAAGTTGACAAAGCTTTTAAAATTACAATGGCGGAAGCAATTTTTAAAACAAAATGGTAGGTGTCAATTTATAATATAAGAGCTTAAAGGTAAAATACCATGCCTGTATTCAAAAGGTTATCTTGGTACGTATTGAACAGATAATGGATGGACACACTGGTCGAGTGGGGTCCCTCGCTTGGAACCTGTACGTGGTGTCGAGCGGCGCTCGCGACGGCAACATTGTTCATCACGACGTGAGGCAGCGCGACCACGCAGTCGCTACTATATCTGCGCACACGCAAGAGGTACATCTCAATATATATGTTTATAGAATGATTGTTATTTTATGCTTAGAGAAGCATATGGAAACAGCATGAATTATTTGTTACGAAGCTAGGAATCTGCTCTATTATTATTTTTAAATTGAGCATAGGACACTGACAAAAACTACTGCACTCATATTTGCTATATCTTTATGGTTTAATATTTGGATCTACTCGCCAAACCCAACTGTTTTGATAAACTGTAGGATGTTACCAAATTCTTGATTTGATTAGACAGGATATTATTTCCTTCCAATATGTGACTTCAGCAAAGCCAAAGTCATACATGTGAATGAGCATTACTTATGCCTCACTGCAGAAATTACATGTTGCGGTATTATTGCTCGCGCCTATTGTATTTAGTTGTTTATAAAATTTTCTCATTGTATATTGGGAAAGGTTTCCCTTTAAATGACTATTAATAATAGTACTGTGTGAAAATACCTGTTACTCAGTATGTGTAATATCCGTTAGATCTGCGGTCTCAAATGGTCACCGGACGGGAAGTACCTGGCATCAGGGGGGAATGACAATCTGCTCAATATCTGGCCCATCGTGCAAGGACATCACTACACTCAGCCGCAGTATTTGTACTCTTTCAAGTGAGTAACCTACATGTGTTTTAATAATGCTAAAGCCACCTTCGTTATGTCAATATTATATACAGTACATTAGTTGTATCACAATGATATACACCAAGGGTGTATTTAGTGAAATAACACCCCTATTTGAACGATATGATTGCAATCTTCGGGTTTAATTTTTGTATACCATAACAAACCCACCCTAAAATTACGAATGTCACTGAACGAACGCAAAAGCAAAGCGAACCAAGATATTATTCCTTATTAATGAAATAGAGGCTGAATACTAAGATGCATTATAAAAAGCAGCTTAAACACAAAATAGTAACTGATACCGATCATCAGATATTTTCCATAAAGTCTATCATATAAAATAATATATATTTGAAAAATACATATACATACATAACATTTTGCATAATGGTCAGTCAAATAAATTGTGATTTTATTGATTTCAAATATATTCAAACATTCTTGTTTATATACATAGATTATTTAGAATTTGAATATGTTGCAGCCAGCATCTAGCTGCCGTGAAGGGTCTCGCGTGGTGCCCGTGGAGCGGTGGTATCCTGGCGTCAGGTGGTGGTACGGCCGACCGTACTATTCGTATATGGAGTGTTAGTACTGGAGCCAACCTGCACACTGTTGATACCAAGTCACAGGTATGGTATCCTTAGTGAATGTAAATTGCGATTAACTATGTGCTTTGATAAGCAGTATGCAATTTGCAAATCCGCAGCAACCAACAATCCAACCTTAACTCTATATGCTTTCTCAAATGCACAAAATTATACTGTAGTGTAATTCATAAAGACGAAATTTTTGAATATATTATAATGAAATAAAGGTGTAAATTCTGTGACCATCTCATTATATATAAGACACCTTTAGGAACTCTATGCGGAACTTTCAGATGTACAGGTTTTATGGGGATGTTTTCTTTCACCGAAGCTAGTCTTAAGCTAGTATTTAAATTCTAATCTTATAGCGTTTTTAAATTAGAGATGCATGCAGGTGTCGCACATATTATACTACCCTGTACGGAATGCCAACTTAAATATAACTAATGATACATTAGTTGGCCTACATTGAATATCATATTTTAATGGACAACATCAATAATTATAAAACTACCCCCCAGGTGTGTTCAATTGTATGGAGTACGCACTACAAGGAGCTGATATCGGGGCACGGCTACGCCAACAACCAGCTGGTGATCTGGAAGTACCCGGCGATGACGCGCGTGGCCGAGCTCACGGGCCACGTGGCGCGAGTGCTGCATCTCGCCCTATCGCCAGATGGCACCACTGTCCTCTCAGCGGGCGCTGATGAGACTCTACGGTAAATAGATTTAAAAAGAAACTCAACTCCAAGTCAATATTATTCAAAGATGTTTCGAAATGTCTGTACGACTGGTCAAGAGTACACCATAAAAAAAAATGGTCATAAAAAACGTTTCAACTGTTCATTTGATTGAACATAGCTGTGTTTAGTAGGTACCAACTGGGATGTTTACTGGTAGTAACAAAATATTTTAGTTATTATCACTACTGACAATAAAATGTTTTTTTTTTATAAAGGCGTATTTATCTTTTACAGACGGCATTATTTTTCTTTTTACAGACTCTGGAAGTGCTTCATGCTGGATCCTTCCAAGAAAAAGGAACCAACAGACTCCAAGGCAGCTAAATCACTGTTGAATATGAACTCACTAATTAGGTAATAGTAATTACTTACTTAAAAGACAATGTGCTTCGACTGATATTAAATAATTGTGAATTTTACGGTACTGACTTATTATAAATTCATCACGTTGATGATAAGTACTTTAATTGTTGTTATATTTTTTTTACCTCATCGTGTTAGGGTCGTGCTTGTGTCTATTTAGAATTAAATAATTCTTTTATGCGAATGAACGGTAATTATACGTTGTTGAGACGATCATACTGATTAGTCTCTCTATGTACTCAGAAAGTGTATAGCAATAATGACGTTTAGTGTAGGAAATTTATGT
>DWPA01007209.1:0-10481 GCA_018251375.1 Calpodes ethlius | reverse complement strand
TCATAGGCTACATCGCCACTTACCATCAGGTGGGATAGTAGTCAAGCACTGACTTATTGAATTAAAAAAAAAAAAAAACGTGTTTTACCGTAAATGAAATTATTTTACATTTTCAGTCGGGACAATCGATTGAATACCTCGGAACCTATATATACATATTAACAAGTTATAAAAATTGGTTAAAATATACTTAGACGTGTGCCAACTAGCATAGACAATAATACGATTAATTTGAGATTCCGACCAAAAAACGCACATATACGTTTGGTCTGTCGATCGAAACGTACCGCTAGCAGGTCTATTGTCAACATGGCATAATATTTAGTTTTGTCCAATTATTATGTTTCCGCTTAAAACTTATCTTTAGCGTCATTTTAATACTATGATTGCTATTCCCGTGCTGTTTATGGTGTTAGCATATTGTATGCCATGCAATACGTTGTGAAGGGTGCAATTTTCTCTAATAACAATATCGTGTTCATCGGTATTTTATTACGGAACTGCAACATCTATTAATCGACGGTCATCATTACTATCTATCTGGTTGCTGATATGAAAAACACAGGTCCCTAATTATAGCCACATACATGACGTAACATTATTTATCTGATTATGCTGGCCATTAAAGATTTTTGCGGTACGATAAGTTTTATTATGATGATATATATCAGCGTAATATGATACCACGTAAAATGAATTGTGATAAAAATAATTAATTATTCAATCATAAACCTTTGTTTTTGTAAATTTTGTGACGACTTATAAATACGAGTACTTTTGACGCACAAGTAAGGTCAGATTCTTTATTATAAAAATGCTGATGTTAATTTGGTATCTTCAAATAATCAAACCACTGGTAAAAATGTTTAAAAATATTTGAAGGAAACGTTTCAGCCCACATCCAGTCCGTACACAATATGATATTCAACGACCGACAGAAGGTCATGAACGTACAATGGAATGCGATAAATGCAACAATTGATGGGCAGAGGCGTGGTTTGAATGCTTTCGATACGCTGTTAATACATCGCGCTCGTGTCCATACGATCGTGTTGAAATTTCGTATGGCTCAGGCGTCCCTTCGCGCGTTGATGATATTAGATTTGAATACAAATTTCCTTCACCAAACGTTTTAGACGATTACAGACCTTCAGTTATTCGTATTTGAATCCCTTTTTCTTTGATCAACATATATTCCAGTGTTTTGAAAATTGTCCCGGATAATCTATCTATCTATCTAACGGCCTTTAAAGGTCCACTGCTGGACATAGGCCTCCCCTAATTTGCGCCACTCAGCCTGGTCCTGAGCCTACTGAAAATTTATTTTGATTTTTTTAATCTGTGTCTTGAGTTATGGGATAAAATCGTATGTTTCTTTCGTAATATGACGTAGTGTGCACCGTTTCACGTTCTCGAGGTGGGCCACGCAAGACTTTAAAAGCTATTTGCTAACATTGTACAAAACATGTTCACGCCTCTCGACTAACGATACATGCCAGATAATCTCACGACGTACCCACCCGAAGAATAATTGTCATCAAGCATTTAATTGTCATCGTGGAACGGGTCACGTAATTGTCACCGTTTAGTGGAGGTCTTGTAACTAAAACGAATTGAAAAATTCTTTCTCTTATTATACAGCCAGTGCAATTATTGTATAATTGCGTATAATTACGTGACTCGTTAAAGTCGAGGTAAGAATTGTTGCTTTTGTTCGTAACTTTGCATGTCGTGGGATTATTGTAATTTTGTTGTGTTCACAACAGTAATAGAGCGTTGTATAAGGCTATTTTGTCTGCGGCGTTTTACTGAAAATCCGCTTGACATTTATATTAACGAGCTCGTTTATTTTTAAACTCATACTTATTACCCCTCCCCCCTCTTCTCTCCCTCTCCTGCCATTTTATTTACTTATCGTATGAATTTCTAAAAATTCCTTTGTAGTGCTCAAGTAAATAATTGTTTGAAACATTTGTGTAAAATTTAATGCGTGTGCTTCTTTTCTTAATAGATTCGACTTTGGGTTGTCTTTCAATTAGTTACCACTTAGCTTTCTGTAAAATATGATTTTGCAGCATTTTCATTCTCTATTAGTTTTACTTAATACTGGTATGTTTATAATTGCAATTATGTTAGATATTTCTACTTTATTCGATTACTTAACCAAATGTCTCTTGTCCTATGCGCACTGTAAAGGAAATTGATTTCGCTTGTCAATATGACTGTTAGTTAAGTTGTCTTGGACATGTGCATGTCATCATTTGTCTGCTGTTCTTTCATTTACAATGAGGTGACTCCCGACCGCAAGAGTTTCATATAATGTCTTCACAACTAAATTTCACGTGATATTGTTTACGTAACTTCATCAAATTTTGTGTTGTTTATCAATTTGGATAATTCTTAGTATTCGTTAATAACATGAATATTAAATAAGCATATATTATGATGCATATGTAGTATCCGGCTTATCCTAATGTCTATACCACTACCCTTATTTATCGATTTAAACCGCTGTTCGTGCTTATTATCTGTTTGGCCTAATGATTATCTAGTAGAGAATGCTTTAAACATTAAGCTCGCCGATATTTATACCGTAATATGTACTTTATTGTGGTCACTAAAATTTATAATAACAAAAATTAACACATGTTTTACACGCTTGTTCTTATCATAGGTAGATTTCGTCGTTATCTGTAAATAACAACATGCGTGTAGGGAAAGTCAGTTTTATACGCCTACGGCGGGGCAAAGTTGTAATAAATAAGGCCTACAAGTTCCAGAGGGCACCTAAACACCCCTGTCACACCTCGCACCCACCCCCTCGTTGCCCCGAGGTTACTTCCATGCGACATACCATTAGTATGTACTACACGGAAAAACCCAAAGATGAGAGAATCACGTCTAAATATTTAATTACTATGGCAACGGCGGAAACGTTCAGATAATATCGTGTTTGTGTGCGTGCCGTGATACGACATGGAAACAATGAAATGACGTACATTGTCTCGGCATAGTTGATCGACGGTAACAAGGGCAACAGCTGTGTAGCGTCATACGTGGATTGCTTAACAGTGTGCGTATGGTATTATATAGATTACCTCAACTTGGACGTCAATTATTTATCTTCATATATAGATTTAATGAGCAATAATTTAATAAATAAAATGACTATGTTGTTAACCATTGAGGAGTTACCTTGTCTGCAGCTAACACGGAATGTGACCTGATTTACACTTAGGGTTGGCTCGATACAAGCGATCTTCTCAATGTGAATTACAATAAAATTTTTTGCACTATAAAAGCGTGTTTTTAGTTCTTTTAACTATTGATTGACGTGAGATAAGGACTTTGATAAGGAGTTTGAAACTATATATGTGAGTGTTGTAAAAAAGTTGATATCGTGATTCAGGTCGAACGTGACGTCATGGTGTGACGTAGGTATAATGTACTGCCGCGATATATATTCACAAACATTAAAATAGCATACATTTATTATAACATATGTGAAAAAAAATTACGTTTCAATTATATGACACGACAAGCAAGTCCATCGTTCAAAATATATTTTAATGTAACATTTTTAAGCAGCAATTTTTTTCAGTGAGTATCCGTTTTATAAAATCAATAAGAAGCAAGATACGCTTGCTTATTTTGTTTGGATTTTTTTCTCTATTCATTATTCTCACAGACGCTATTCTTATCTTTTATGAAAGTTAACGTCTAGCAAAAAAAAAAAACTAAAAAAATACAATACTCTGCTTTATTGAATTATATGCTTCTTTGAATGTCTCGTTTTTAAACTATTGGGATCGTTTGGCTTTGACTGGCATCCTCCTAGACAAAAATATTTTCGATTCATACGAGCATGAAAAATGCTCAAAAAATGTATGGAATATTACACTATTTTTTGCGCAAATGTCATACATTTTCTGGGCATGAACGTGAACAGAAAATCATTTTGTCTAGCCGCACAGATAATGTAACACAAATGTAAACAATTGATATACTTTGAGCACGAAACAACCACACAAGCCTAAATATTGCGTTTTATTAGTTTACTTTGCGGTTCAAGATCGCAATCGAGTAATTGTGTGGTACGCGATTAGAATAGCATAATACGTTACGTTGGGCATTACTTCGGGAGGATATTATCTTGAGAACCGGTTCTTAAGCTCATTGTTTACGTGCAATGAATTCTGGGTATTACCCGACTAATAGGTCGATTTTATTTGTATTCAATTTCGTGTGTGTGTGTGTGTGTAACCCAGTGCAGATATGTGAGTTAATATCGGAATACGGTTCAAATACGTATTTTAAATGAGCGCTCTACGAACAAAAGCATTTGAATCGGTTATATGATGTAATAGAATCTGTGAATGGTACGTAATATACATACAAAAACTGTCAATGTCACTTGTTAGTTGTTTTGTATATAATGTACGACACATTATCATGTAAACGGATGCAATAATAGACAAAAAGAAGAATTTAATACTAGGCTTTCAATAAAAAGGTGTGCTAGAATAGAAGTTGTCTGTTCAGGTTCACAAATCTCCACCAAGCGTCGGGCGGCAGGTCGTGTTGATAATGCGCGCGCGCAACCCGGCGTACCAGCCGCGGGCCGGCACGGATCGGCGCATGCGCATGTTCTCACCGTTTTTATTTATTACGTACTGAGTGCGCCCCAGGGCTGCCACTGTTGGCAGTTGAACTTAATAAATATACCGGCCAAATAATAAAGTTTAAGTTTATTATTCATATTGATCGTTCGTATCAATTCAATGTTCTCTTTTATATTAAAATCAACTTTTGCATTGTATAACAACGAATGCACAATTCATTCAGCCTTTGTTTCGTTTGAGACAGTCATTTGAGTTTGTAAATAGGCGTATTAGTTACAAATGTAATTGGAGTTTCAATAGACGTTGATACGTTTTATCGTTTTATCACATTGATATGTTGTGTGCCAAGTTTATATACTTTGGTGTGTTTATTATAAATATAAGAAACTAAGAATGGAAATATAAAATAGATTCAAGCAGTTTATTAAAATCGAACAATTGGTAACCCTGTTGTGCTTTGGTAGGTTGAGAATACTCAAGAGATTCTACTATAAAATTCCCTTGGCTTGGTAACTTGGAAGTATACGTTTGATATTACGGTATGCATGAGATTGAAGTACTTTACTTCTTTAATATTAGTAGAGACATTAGATAGTACATACTGATCTCATGTAGGCGATTCCATAGTTCCATTGCATTATACCAAGGCCACGAGCTGAAACGCTCAAAGCGAATTCGCTTTGTACGACGAGTGTTAGCGGCAAGCATTAAACATATATGTATAAGATCGCCAATATTAAATCACTAAATGGTGTAGCAAATCGCAGCGATATTACTTGAATTTGTATGCAAGTTGATATTAATATTGACATAACGCTTATAGCGTTGAAACGCTTATAGCGGAGCGATTCTTTAGTGGCCAAGTCTTTAATCCTACCTGTTGAACGACAAATCTAGGGTTCGATTGACAGTGGTACAATGTAATATTTGTTCTCCCGTGTGGGAATTGTGTTGACATGATTTCGTAAGTTAGTTGCATTTCTGATTACTCCCATTCTAGTTTAGGCGTATTTATAAACATGTCTCTCTTACGAATCTAGCAGCTCAGTCAGATTCCCAGACACGATGGAATTGCCACATTACGCAAACTCCACTATTGTTCGAATGGTTTTTTGATCACGACTCGATTTGTATTGTTCTATCCCATGATATGAACAATGGCATTGTCAAAAACCTGATTATAATGCGACGTACTACATTTATTAGAAGTGTAGAACTACCGGATAGGTATTGCCAAATGCTTGTAGCTTCGCTCACATGTGTTGATGTGATTTTGTTAACTGAATTCAATTTACAATAACTTTTATTTATGAAGACAATACGGCATGTGACTTTAATTTTGTCTATTTGTCCATCTTTTTTGAGCATGTTGTTTAAAAAAACAAAAGAAAGAAAAATACAGATTAATTTATAAATTATACAATAAATTTACTTACAGCCGTAAAGGATACCCTGTGTCACGGTTGGCATAGACAATACAATTATCACACATCTATGACTCGAGAACAAACATTTATCTGTCACATAAATATTTTTTTTGGCTGGGAATCGAACACACATCGAGGGCCCTCTCGCTTTGCAGGCAGGGTCACTGCCAACAAGTTTATTGGGCAAATGAGCAATAATGCTAGGTACATAAATTGATTGAGTTGTATTCATCAGTCGATCAGATGAACCAGTTTTATCCGTGACCCGATCTTAATTCCCTGTCAATCATTAAGATTCCGTTTAAAATTGAACGTCACGAACATTTGGTAAGAAGTATTTGTTCGGATATCAGCTATCAGACAGTCTCAGATAAATCTTTGGTTAAACTTTCTGGCAGCTATCCAGTGTCTTGATGTATGCGCGAATTGGCCTTTCGGCTGCAGCCAGGCCAAGGGATTCCACGTCACGAAGCTTAAACGTTGTTTAAAGTTGGAATGCATTCCGATGTCCTAGGATATAGTTTGAACTATTACTAATATTGAGTCGGTAGTACCTAGATCTAGAGGTCAGAGGTTTCCCCAAGATGTTTTCCTTAGCGTATAATCGTGGTATCTTCTGCAAGTTGCCCTTCGCCCCGAAACAGTTGTCAATTAAAACTGACTAATGACACGATGAACACGAAGCTCAGTCGTTAATCATGTTGCAATTGTATTCGACTTCAAATTAAGCTGAGGCAACCGGATGTTGGCTATGATTTGGGTATGGGGTATGAGTTACAGTGTTTAAGGCATGAAGAGGGCCAATTTGGAACGTTATTTGTTTAGGATGCAAAGAACAACGGTTGCTAGAGATTTACTTTGATGACCCGTGTGGCGTAATGGTTATCATATCGGACCGTCATTCATAGGGTTCGATTCCCAGTGAGATAAAAATTTGAATGAGGAGTTTAAATTTTTGTTTTGGCGGTGCGCACCCCGGAACCTTATGCGGATAATGTCTTTACGCCTTAGGACGTAGTAGTAAAGATATTACATCAGGAATAGGATCTCACGATACTTAACTTTATGATTCATTATTATTAGTCCAATTTTGTAATGAAAGACGCAACGAGTCAGTCAATGTAAATAATAACTCTTAATACATTGTAATACGTATTATATTTTACTGCAGATGTCATGATAGTGTACATCTTAAATAAATATGAATATGAAGGACACATATGTACCTGACGTAACACGGTTCATGACTATATTCAATTGTTGTTCGAATATATTTGGTTTTCGTATCGCGTGTGAGCCAGTGCGAAGATGGTTATAGCGTGATTGTGAGATACAGTGCGTTTTATCTCTCGTGTTTAAAATTGTGTAACCTTTACTTGGTAAATTGGTGTTAATTTGACTTATTGATTGTGCTGTAACTAGGTTATTTTAAGCATAATCAGTGCCGCAGTTTAGACAAACAAGTAATCTCTTTATTAACAAAGTTAAACACGCGACTTATAAGACAAATGTAGCACGATTCGTGCGTGCATCATTAGATTGGAACTAATTAAATAGTGGATTATTATAAGTCGGTGCTAGAACGGTACCTTATACGGTGTACGAAGTAGATCACACTTGCTCACTTGCCAATAGCAATTTATCATAAGTTTTCCACCCACGCGCAGTGGTATTCGTATTCTTACGAGCGCATATTATCACACAATGACATTCCGGACGAACGTTTACGCTTGTGTGCGTCTAATATTGACATGAAGATAGATAGGTGTGTATTACATATTTTGTATGGTATATTGTTGTATTTTGATTGTATTGGGGCGTCCTAAAGTACTGAACTCAATTCCACACCGACTTATCAGGGTGTTGTAAAGAATAATAGAGGCTGGTTCCTCTGCTTACTGGTAAAGCTGTGAAGCTTTGAAGTGAGTGAGTGAACTATCGAATATATTAGCAATATTGTTATTATATCTTTATCATTATGGATGTTGTTATCTTAGTCAGTTATTTACATATAATAAATTTAAGTATTATGATTAATGTGACGTTGACCGAACGACACATTGCTCTAGTGCGAAATGGTATCTAATGACCAACCCAAGTGTCGAATATTTTTGACGAGATGATAACCATAGTGAAACTAGTGGACTATGTTGCTTAATTTGGAGTGGGTGTACTTTACATTTTTTTTAAGAAAATTATCGATTCTTTATAGGTTAAGGTTAAAGAACAACAATTAAAATGTTGTCAATTTATTTCTATCAATGGTTGACAGGGAACGCTTTATTGTTTAAAAATGAGATGTTCTTTTGCGGTCAAAAGTAGCCTATAATACCCGTCGTCCTCCCAACTATTTCCAAACTAAAAATCATACCTAAAAGAAGGACAAAAAACAAACACACTTTCGTATTTATAATATTAGTATAGATGCATTTAACTCTATGACCTTTACTTTCATCGTAGTCAATTATATGAGTAGTATGTACGATAAAAACGCAACTAAAACGTCGCTCGGAAATCTAATTGAGCTGTCATTGCGTACAGTCTGTACATGTTATGCTGTTATTTAAATCAATTCTAATAATAGCAAAATTTTACAAGCAATTTCACTCGAAGCCTCTGTTAAGAAAGCGTGTGTCTGTGATGTAACCCCGAAACCGTCATTGTTCCACTACTAGGTTCCGCTTTCCGATTTGGATTTCCACCATATTCTCCATCTCAGACAGTTCAACGAACTCCACAGACATTACGCATGAGACAAGTTGATTAGTTAACTACCAATTATACTCGCGAAATTATGCGGAAAGAATCGCTGAAGACCTTTTGAAAGCAGTTGTAGAGCGTTCGTAATGATTGATTAGTAAAGTCGATATCGTATTTGCTAATCGTTATTGTCTAGTGCTTTCAGTTAAGTGGGTTAACAAGTTTCAAATTCGGTTAACGTTGAGTCGGTAGTGTTAGCACATCTTCTATCGGGTTCCAGGTTTCATAAGCGTTTTGCTTGTTGCTAGGCTACTATCAACTCCTTGCTAATTTACCTGATGTGAAGTCACTACAATTTTTTTTTCTAAGGCTCTAGGAGTTCCTACATTAGCACAGTTGGAAAAGTTAGTTTGACGTCATGATGAATTTTTTGGACTATTTCTGTGCAGTACATATTTCATGGTCTGTTTCAATATCGCTAGTAAAGTTGGTTAAAAATAATGATGATGTTTTTGTTTATCGTTTTCAATTTAATGTGTACTGAATAATTGATAAAATAATAAAGCACCAAAGGTTACTAAGGTCACTTCATCTATTTTTTTAAGTCCGTTTTATATTTGACCAATATTTGCGTAATAATGTGAAGTCAACACACATTGAGCAATATTTCTATACTAACGTGTCAACTTTCAATTGTTACAGAGGCGTGTTTCCGTGGAAGAGCTCATCATCTAAGAGCCATGACTCCACCGGCGCCGCGCCCGGCGCGACGTGGAAAATCTTCGGCAGCAAGTCCAGCGGAAATCTGGCTTCCAAGACATTGACATGCGAAGCCCAGAAGACGTTGACTCCTACGTCGTCGGTCTCTAACACACCCCATCACCACAAGCGGCAGGGGAGCTCTGCCAGTGAGAAACAGTTTGAAGATTTAGTCGCCAGTTCCATAGCTCTCATTCAGCATGATCGGTGAGTTTAAAACTGTATTACATGCTTCATACCGTCATTAATATTATGTCTATAGAGTTACATAATCGCGAACATTGAAGTTTAAAATGTATGGGGTACTTTCGCTTCATGTATAATCGTACGACGATCGTAAGAATTAAACTGGAGAAGAATATTTATTAGGTTGTGGATGTGCTGAAATTGTGACCCTGTTCAATATTCAAATCGTGAGTTTTGACGTGTTAGATACTGTTTTAGGGATTTTCAGTATCAGGTGGTTAAGTTCATCTTTTATAGCCGTTTTAGTAATCTATCTATTCATAATCTTAGGTTATTAAGTAGGTAAAATAATAACGAACGCTGTCTTTTCGAAAGTTACTAGAGTTTTGTGTGTTTAGATAGAATATTGAGAATTAATTTTAGTGGATTCTATCTTGTATAAAACCATTGTATCTTTCAATCGAGAATCAGCCATGGATATTGGCTTAGGTAATTGAATTGAAATCGGTTGGTTGGTTTCAGGTATTAGCGTGTACAAACAGTGACGCGTGATTTTAATATACCAATTTAATTCTTTTACGTTGTTATCCTTGGTATGACAGTAATTGTGTAGCTCCTGAAAGAGAAGGCCTTAAAAAGAAGATTTACGCCTAGTTAATTATATAATTATTACAAAAAAGTTATTTGAAAGCTTTTCACCATGTTTAGTATGGAACTCTTGTAAGTTAAAGCGATTTACTTACTGGTTCCAAGTATAGATTTCCTTGCAATCCTTTCTTGAGAGTTT
>DWPA01007208.1:0-10483 GCA_018251375.1 Calpodes ethlius | reverse complement strand
ACCCGAAAACAAATATTTATCTGCCACATAAATATCTGCCCCGGCCGAGAATGGAACACAGGACCTCTCGCTTCACAGGCAGGGTCACTACCAACTAGGCTACGAGACCGTCAAATAGCAGTAACCATCTTCGCGAAAATAAAACAAGTATGTTTTTTCACGTTACTTTTGTATATCACTCCTCATATTCTCCATCCTTCGCCCGCATGACAGGAGTCAGGACAATGTACCGTTGCCCCGCCTGCTACACCAAGGACCCTTATGTCACGGTGACTTTGCACAGCGTTTTCGCAACGTCCCGTCTGGAATTACACTCTACCCAGTATTTGAACATCTTACTATGAGTACTGCTCGTGGCTGACCCATTTTACAACTGTTCGTTACTTTGTTAGTAAACATATTACTAACTAGCAGGTACTGGGGTTCGTGTTGTGGGTAAAGAGGACATTATCATATGTAAAGATGTCTATTTATTATAATACAATCATCACAACCTATAATTAACCCACTGCTAGTCTCCCGTTTCTTCTGAGAGGAATACAAGCTACAGTCCACCACGCTGGTCAAGTGCGGATTAACAAATTCTATACATCTTTAATAACATTATAGAGAACTCAGTTACGCTGATTTCTTCACGATTTATTCCTTCTTCGAATCAAGTGATAATTAACTTGTAATACGCATATAAATTTTTGAAAATTATGGTCCAGGTGCAAGTTTTGCGTAGGATTTGAACTCAAGCCCACGTATTCGGAAGAGCGAAGTTGAAATCGCTAGCCTATCACTACTATACTATACTATTATACTATTACGTGCTATACAACTATTATTAATATTAAATATAGAAACATGGGGGCGAGAATAAAAATTTATTCGAGGGATTCTTGAACAAAACAGAACACAAAATCAATAAAAAATACCAACCCTCGGAAAGGTCAATTCTGTGATTCCACAAAGTTTGAGCATTGAGCTGACATGGTGGGAAGAGAATAAAATAAAAATAATTGTAACAAAGAAAAAATTTCTTTGATTCCCAGCTGTACCTGTATCAAATTCTATGAATGTATAAAATTCTCTACCTATAAATATCATGTTCAAAAGTTCAAAAAACAAATGTCATTTTATTTTACCGTACCTAATACCTAAGAAGTTGATTTGAATTATAGGATAAATACATTTTATTACTATTAATATAATTGATTTATTAATTTTCTTTCTGACGAAGATTTACAGACCGGATATACAACACCGGTGGAAGATAAAACTATTGGAATTATGTGAACAGTCGGAACTTGTCACTGCGTCTGTAATTCAATAGCTATTATTATTAATATCTTTCTCTTAAGTCCGCCTAGTTAGTTGCTTCCCTCTTGCATAAGTCAGTTATCTAGTGATGCGTCGTGTGCCGGCTGGGAAGTTAGAGCAACTTCTTTCTTTTTTTTTCATGCTTTATTGGCAATGTGTCTGTAATGCCTATTGCGACGGTTACCATTAGGCATTTCTTTCCACAGTCTTTTGTGAGCTATTAACATGAAAAAAACAACAAAGAAAAGTAACATTCAAATATAGAATGAGATTCAAATATAGAACTCTGTTTGTTTCCTAAATCGTTCGTTGTTATTAGTTAAATGTAAATAACAGCTTTCGTTTACATTTTGAGTTAGCTTTTCCAGTTTTTTTTTTATTTCGCTCCAATAATTATTCCAGTGGGCGACCCATTTTTAAATCCTTTGTGTCGTGACCCTTTCGCCATATTCCTTGTTGTCGAGCTAATGGTTCTACAGTTGAAGTATTTATTTATTAATTGACTTTTAATATTTCAGCAAAATAAAATAGTAATAATATGATCTTGTTAGTATTTAAGAGTTAAAATCAATGCCATACTCTATTATGTTTTCTGTTTTTATATTACAATATTTTTATGAACTATATTAGGTATAGAAACATACATATGTTCGTGTAACTAATAATGTTATTAAAATATCAAAATGGAATAAGATATGAAAAAAGTTCTACTCTGTAACTGAAATAACATATCCGATAATACAAATATTATTGTTAATGATACGATCTATATATGTTTTTTTTTTCTTTTTAATCTCTTTTAACGTATACTTATTTTTTTATTATTGTACTTCATTCGGCCATTAAATTCTACATGTATACTCAATGTTGTAATATGTAAAGTCACTGAATGGATAAGTACATTAAAAGAAAATCGAATATGTAAAGCTATTGGACAGAAAGAAATATGCAGAAGTATCTATTCCTACAAGCGTTTTAATAATCTCATCTAAAAAAAAAAACATGGTCTCCAATGGTATACTTACTACATCCATGATAAATGTCAGTACAGTCAATATATAATCTGTATTCTCGTCACTTACATAATATATTTTTACAAAACGTATTCTGATTCAAAACAACACGCTTTTCCGAAGAAAAAATGTACCTGTAATGTCATTTTATATCCGGCCGGACGGGAAAAATAATCCCGTAATACCGCGGAATTGTTGATAGCAAAAAATTGTTTTCCAAGAATGCGGCCGGATCGCGGAGATAATCATCTCCCATGGCACGCCAGGTGGATTGTATAGATAGTATAGATTACTAGCCGCTCTGTAATGATGTAATATTTGTATAAGTACGATACTGTATAAGTAACTTCCTACTATTTTATAGAGACACCTACTTTACTAGGCGTTCATTGAAAACTACGTTTGTTTACTAGTAATAATTCTGGACTTTACCTCATAACAATGTGTATATTTTTTTTGTTATGTACTATACTATACTAGAACACAGAAATACCCGAATGCGTCTTAATTGACGCGATAACATTAACACGTTAAATGTTTTGCTACATTAGTAGAGTTCTATACAAAAATTTACTTCTCGTTAATATTTGTATCGATTAATGCGCTAATTACTACGCTAAACTGTTGGCAATATCTGCTTGGTGTCATTTTTGACGCGTTAAGAAGTGGATGTGGTAGTGATATATTGAAGCCTAAATAAAGTATTTAATGAGATGTACCTTCTATCCCAGGGCCGTAAGAATTTTTGTACGTAATTTATCACTGTGTTCCATTAGCTTTCAGTTTAATAGGGTTCCGTAGCTAAAGGGTACAGGTGAGACCTTGTAACTAAACCGCTGTCCTTTCGTCCATTGATCGACTTAAAATTTTCATAAAACGTGTAAATTATGCCTGCCGTAATAACGAACAATGATACTAAAAAGTTAAATATTAATCAATGAAGGTAAGACTTGCTTGGTGATATTTGGGAAATCGATTCGTACATAGCCGGTTTTTCTGCTCTGTCTGTGAACAGATTCTTTTTAATAATCAAAAAAAAAAAATTTGGAAACAGAATCCAAAGATTTTCGTGAATCAGAAAATTCAAGTGATTGGATTAACTTATAATTTGGCACAATTGAAATGTATCTTGCCATAGCGACGGTTACTACAGTGAAAAATATCCTGTTTAATATAATCAGAATAAATATTCTTTATCTAAAAGCTGTTAGGCAGTGATAGCCTGAGTTCGAATCTTGCACGTGTTTCTAATTTCAAAAGTTATGTGCGTGATACAAGTTAATAAGCACTTGCTTCGGTGAAAGAATACGTGAGGAAACCTGCAGACCTGAGAGTTGTCGAAAATGTTTTCTATAGTGTATTAAGTCACCCAATCCGCACTTGTCCAGCATGATGGACTATCCTATATCTATATCTCTTATTTTGTGAGATTCGAGCCCAGCAGTAGGAAAAATATGAGTTATGGACAAATATGGTTATGGTTGAAGAGCAGGATTTTTCTGCGATCCATTATAACACGGAATAATAAAGTACTCGTATATTATATACATGAAATCATAAGCGTAAGTATAAATTATAAAATTAGATACCGTAAAATAGAGAATAGATAGTCACTAACTGTACTGAATTTCAATATAATTACATTGCAAATCGCCTTTTCATCAGCAAACAAGGTAAAACTCGGAAGAAACGGAAATTTGATTTTCGCGCGCTGCTTCGATGGAAGCCCAATCTATGGTTATGTCTATCTATCGTTATGACAACGTTGCCATGGTAACGGAAGTCAAGTTGATTCAGGTTGTAGTTGGTGACGCGACTACGAGTCGTTGCATTTGAAAGATGGGCAAGTTATGATCAGCACTTGACGTGGTCGTAGCGCGCAGGCGCTACGCAGGGTCGCTTCCAGTGAAATATAGAGGACTTAGCGAATTATTTTCGCCTCAAGTTATAATTATACGAGAATCAGAACATAATTATGTAATTAAAAAAGGGATTTGGTGGGAGGTGTTTAATTTTACTTTACTAAATTATCTAGCGGTATATAATTAAGCCTGTATACGTTGTTATAAAAAATATTATAAATATTATTATATTAGTTATAACTAAGTAACTTATGTAATACGAAGACAATTTATATATCTACTAATGTATTTGCTAGATGTTGTCCTAGTATTTCGTTACGGATAGAAACATATTGTATAAAAATGAATATCTTTAATTTACAAACACATATATTAAGTCAAAATATAGTCCGATAACGTGTCAATAAATAGATCACGCCGCGGAGGACATGGCGTCTAGAAAAATAACGCGAGCGTTATGAAACAAATAAGATTAGTTCGGTTCGTTGAAGTTAGGGTAATTAAATAAAAATAAATGGTATGATAAGATATGTAATATAATATGTATGTTGATAGTATTTTCATAACAGATTTTTTGAATAATATATTCATTATCAACACGAATTTAAGTCATTCTGAAATACGTTAATATATCTTAATATTAATCTGTGTCATTATTAATTACATATTACATATTTTTTGTGTTTCGTACCTATTCATTTTTGAACGTTAATTGTATATGTGACTTCTAGTGCATGCGCATATATTACAGAACGGTTAAAATGTTTTATAACGTACATATTACAATGAACAGCATAAAAACGTTAAAAAATGGTCCGGACAAAAGCAAAAGAGCAACATTTTGTAGTTTTTGAGTACAAAAGTTTTAATACAATAATAAAATATTTTCAACATAGATAGCTAAAGTAATAAAAAAGCTCCACAAACTCGACTGTCATAAACCCTCTCCTTTCGTAGATATGGCGAATAGCCAGTATCTAAGCTTTTTATGATTATTCAATTTCAAGAGGTCCTTGGAGACTTCATAAACCTTTAACCCAGTGGTTAGTTTGTCACAAACCACAAGACCCTTTCTAGAGTAAAGCGTTATCCCTTATTGAGGTACTGTTATCTGAAGGATTTGCTAATTTACAATCCACGAATGAATATTTAATGGGAGTGTGTCACCCCTGAAAATTCGGCTTCTCGTAGTACCAACCATAGAGTATGCGTTCGGATAATATAAAACAGAAAGGTCAAATTATTTTTGTTCGTTAAAGTGTTTTTCGGTCTCTGATTATTTCTGATTTGGTTACTAATTACTGGTGTGATGTCGAAAAAATAAATGTCAAATTCATTTTATTATAATGACTTAATTTTGATATAATAACTCGATAAAAATAATACTTTTTGTAATTTAAAAAACGGAGCTTAAAAAAGTATGATGTTCTCAATTAGGTTTTATTTTACTAATGTCAATAATACTTTTGTTCTAGATACGGGATGAAGATTCCTCATGGCTTATGTGACTTTTTCGCATGAATACTCTTTCAATAGCTATTTCATGCATACAGGGAACTTTCGGGATCTCCAGGAAACACGCCGTTGAATCATACCTACTGACTTTTCTGTGAGGATGGCTGTATACTACGCGCGGGGGTTCGAGGTTCGGGCGGGGCGTCGAGAGCGACGCAGCCTCCCTTCCCGGCAACGATTACTGATTAGTGTGGCGGCGTGTGCGGCGGGGTCCGGAGTCGTCATGCCGCCGCCATCGCGTCACGGCCACTCTCGTGTGAATGGCCCTCGTTCCGATCACTCACAATCTACCGAAACAGCCAACTCTCGTATCCGCGATTGATTATCGCTAAGAACAGCTGATCGCCGCGTGCCGGCGACGCCTACATGTGCTCGCTACGCTACTACGTTTGTGCCATGTATATGAATGTTTGTGGTTGACGATTTAAGTGTGTGCGTTATTTGTGCTTGCCGGCTCGACTAAGGTAAGTCTGCGTCAAGTCTTAGATCCGCTGTGGATGAAATTATGAAAAAGTAGTCGGGTAGTGTTTATTGTAGGTGTAAAGAAACGTGTGGAGTCGTTGATGTCTTTATAACGACCGTAAATGGTGTGGATGATGTTAGCTCGTGGTCACTTACCGTGAAAACGTGATTTGTTGTGTTGTGTAGTTCATACAGTCTGTAACCCTACTTCTTGTTCCTATATCTCATATATACTTAGGTACTTATACTGGATTTTTCCATAAATCTTAACCCGCGCTATGTTATCATTGCATTTCAATGTTTTTTTAATAAATTAATAAGTTCTATATTCAATGTGTAAGATTGAAGTGTAATATCTAATAAACCTATCAGAAATTAAAACACACAATTTGTCTTTTTTTATGAAGAAACAATGTTTTTTTTTATTATTTAACTGTTATTTGATTCGGCAAAGGAAAATTACACCATATAATCTGTATATTTATTTTTTATTTGGTCGTAAAATAATTTAGCGTTGTTCTTTAATTTGTAGTGTGTTGCTATCACAGTCAATTTTACCTCCATTTATTCTTGAAAATGAGGAGCGTGGAGAAAGTGATGAGTTTTCACTCGTAAGTCATTATATCACGGAAAATACATTATTATTTTTATTTTCATTTATAATAAATATATAAAAATCTATTACAAATAAGTTTAAAATTATAAGAACTTTCAATAATGTGTAGTATATTCAAGAAGTTAATACAAATTGAGTTACACAAGTACATACATGTTCCATATCTTTACATATATTTTTTTACATCAAACTAGTTAGGTAAAGAAGATATGCTTGCCTTCACTCCTTTATATCATGTATATTTTGTATTTGTGCGAAAAATTATAAGCAATTATATTAACCGTTTCATTTAATAATATGATACTATGATAATAATTTTTTTTTTTATTACTTAATTAAACTCACATTGCAAGAGGATACTTGAGCCGAGTATTGCGACAGTTGTGGGTTGTGATGATAAAATAACATGGAAGTTGTTCAAATAACATAACATAACATAAGTAACAAAAGCATTACTGTAATTAAATTACATTGATATTATATAAATTACATTATTTTCAAACAACAAGTCTAAGAATCTCTTGCGCCACTGCTTGTTCTTCTGAAAAAATATGATCTCAAAACAATGACTTATGATAATATGAATAAGCTTGATTTTGTATGTAACTAGGTGACAAATGAGCACACAATTCATTTGATGGTAAGTCACTAAGTCGGCACCATTGCCTACGGACATCAGTAACACCAAGTGGTCAGACCATTTACCGACTGATTTTACTGAAAATAAAGCGGGAGGCCTGCATTGTAACAGCCATCTTGTGATCAATCAGACACATCTCCGTCGAACAACATAACACATGACGAGTATCATAACATATAACAAGTGACGGGGTTAATCTCGTCATTTGTTATGCGTACCGCGAAGGTGTGGAATAGTTTGCCTACGTACGTGTTTTCCGCCATCTTACGCCGTGAAAATTTATAAAGAATAAAGTGAAAACTCAGTAGCGCTCCATCTTAGACGATAACTTAAATTAAAAAAGGAATGGAGTACTATATACTTATATTACTGGCTTTCCAACACTTTTATCGAAATAGGTACCTATAAATAATTTCACAGTAGATTTTAGTGAAGGCGAGAAAAATGCTCAACCACCATGCACCTCTGAGATTTAATTGGGTAGTACAAAATCCAGCGATAATCCAACAGACCAGGCGCCATAATATCATAAACCATTGTTCAATAAAGTTTACCAAGAGCAGGGATAGTTGGCTTGGACTATAAAATAGTCAGTACCACTTCCACCCTTAAAATGTCCTTTATGAATATCATAAGGCCTGTCATTAATTACTTAAAAATCTCTTCATTAAAACCTGCACAAACGGAACGTTACAACAAGGCCACCGGGTAGATATCGAAGCGAGCTGGTTAAATAAGCATGATGATAAATTCCCAAATTTATTGCGCATATGCATAAAAATATGTGGAAGATTGAAACGAAGAACGTGAAATATGGAAGATAAACAGGCGCTCTAACGTTGGTATCCGGCGAAATACGGCCTCGTAAATAGTCCGCGTGTGGATTTTTGCTAAGTGCTCCCCTCTGATTTTCCGTTCCGTTTCACCTGTTATATTTGTATAAGCAAGTAATTTGTTTAGCATTTATCTTATATAACATATAAATGTATTTTCTTTCTACATTTTTATATGAAAAAATAACAATGAATATTCGACTAGTATTTTTGATGTAAACATTCTTGTTATTTAAATGTCGTAAGTAAAAGATTCTTAGTCATTATTATGTTACCGTGAAACATGATTTTCTAGTTCCAGCTTATTCCTGCTGGAACTTTGAGTGTTAATACCTACTTTTTATTTTTCTTCTTGGCTCTACATCTTTACTGGCAATACATTGGTGATATTTTAGGTATTACTGGTGACGATGAATATTTTCAGAAGACTCGTTAGGTCATTTGTCAGTTATTTATATAAAAAAAAATCTTAAATACATGTCGATGGATAATTGGGTGTATCGATAAAGCAACGCGTGAAATTTCGGCATTACAAATATTATTCAAAAGTTTGAATAATTGAAATGAAATGAAATGAAAATTAGTACCTATTCTTAATTGGAACTCATGTGAAGAACATGAAATAAAGAAACGAAGATTACATTTAAGATTCAAATCTCGTGAGAGAATAAAAAATATCCTTCCTCGCGTTCGGGATATACTTTTCCCTCCAAAACAATTGAAATACGTCATCTGAATAAAAAATTAAATTAAACGTCTGGTTTTTGTTTTTCTTATTGTTTTATTTACGAAAATTTAATATTCGGAGCGTCTATTTTTGGCTGAGAAGTTATCGGCTGGGAGCTCTTCTGCCTAATTTCCCGAGGCAGAGATGGTACTAGGTAATAGTCGGGTGAGGTAATTTTCGGTACACGAAATATTCCTCTGAAATTCCCGCGGCGAAACTGCAATTTCCTGTAATCGAGGACCGCTGTATAATGCGACCGTTTCACATTCGGCAGTTTTTATCGAATTGTTCTTTATATCTGTACTGGATAACTGAGAATTCTGTTATTGTTTAGTTTTCAAAGAGATTGTACATTGTTAATAGTTAAAAGAGACGTTAAAATACATAATTATTAAACCTAATTTTCTGTTAGTCCAAATTAGTTCTCGTCCAGTGTAACACAAATATAATCTTATCAAGGGTATTTTACCAGTAAGCACCCATGTAGAACTAATCTCCTAATTGTTTTGAAGCGAAAATATTCTTGAACATTTATAATAATAATATAAATACGAAAGTGTGTTTGTTTGTTTACCCTTCTTTCACGGCACATCGAAGTGTTGTTATGGTATGATTTTTGGTGTGGAGATAGTTGGGAGGATGATAAGTAAAATAAGGAAAACTAAGGCTATTTTTACCGCGAAATAAAATTTCATTTCTGTGGATAGATCTATTTCAACGCGCATTTCAGCCAATATAGAAAGAGTTTTTTAACAACAAAGCGTTGCTTAGCAACTAATGATAGAAAGGAATTGACACCATTTTTAATGCTGTTATATTCTCATAAGCGGGCGAAACCGCAGGTAATAGCTAGTCATTTACAAATGAGAGGAATTGCTTTGCTTACAAAAGGTATCGTCAACTAGCCTGATTGATTTATTAAAAGCAAATTGGCATATAACTCTCCACAATCTATCTGGCCAGTGCAACAGAGACATTCAAGATATTCGAAAGAAACTATTGAGATGAAATGCATTTGAAAGTGTCCTAGTTCCAACATTCCAAAACGAGAATAATTTTGGTGTATGGGATGAAACCCATTTTGAGTTACAGCCAACCTGTTCTCGAGATATAATCAACTGAACAAACAACGAGGCTATGACAACAGTTTCCTTCTGATAGTTCCTACTCTCTGTATCATACAGTTACTTGTTACGTATTTCAGTATTAGGTATTTGGTAATAATGCTGAAACCCAGATTATTTTTGGTCGATAGCGATCGGTGATGCTTTTGTTAGATAAGACCCTGGGTGACGGTGACAAATATATTTCACTTTTGGACACTATTTGTGGACTATTTACAAAAAAGAGATCACAGAGTTGTTGGTTAAAACTTACTTCGTTGTAGAGTTAGCCGGTAAAGAAGTTTTATCGATTTTTGCAAGTCTTACAATTTTACATACTAACAAGAACATCTTGTTGAAGTTTAAAATTTCCGTTGCAAAGCGGCAATATCCCGTTATCCGGATAC